>JAIGNY010000177.1:0-215000 GCA_020152595.1 Chiridota heheva | reverse complement strand
TATGAATGTGATGCGTTGTTTATCACGATTTAGGTGCACGAAGAACTGAAATATCTTTGTCTGTTTGTGTACCGTACGTCGAAAACAAAGTAAAAAAGTTAAACTCATAATTAGTAACCTAGTAAATTACTAGTTGTTAGTAAACTACCAATCAGCAAAGAGCCATCAGTAACATGAAACATGGCAAAGCATCAGGACCTGACAAAATGCCAATTGAAGTTTGTGTGGCTCTTGATTATGTAGGCATTGAAACTATAACTAGGCTTTTAAATATAATGCATGATACTGGAGAGATACCACCAGATATGAGCAAATCTATCTTCATAACCTTACCCAAGAAACCAGGTGCAACAGAATGCGAACTACACAGGACCATTAGCTTGATGAGCCATATCACCAAAGTTTTGTGTTCCAGGATGAGAAGTAGTATCCGGCCAGAAAATTCAGAAACACAAATTGGTTTTGTTGTAGACAAAGGCACTAGGAATGCAATATTTACACTATCAATAATCATGAAAAGGTGGATAGGGGTAAAGAAAGATTTATATTTATGTTTCATTGATTACTCCAAAGCCTTTGACAAGCTCCTTGGAAATACTCAGTAATTTGAATATTGGCGGAAATGTCCTAAGAGTTATAAGAAACGTATACCGGGACCAGGAAGTAGCAATAAGACTTGAGGGAGATTACAGTGAATTTAGGTTAATCCAAAGAGGAGTCAGGCAGGGTGGTCTTTTGTCACCAAATCTTTTCAAGATTTACAGTGAAACAATACTTCGTAACAACGAGTCTTGAGGGGCTGAAAGTTGGAGGCTATAATATGAATAACCTACGCTATGCAGATGACACGGAGCTTATAGCAGAATAAAACAAAACTGCAGTCTCTGTTGGATAAAGTTGTAGAGGAAAGTAAAAAGAGAGGGCTGTCTCTAAATGTAAAGAAAACAGAATATATGGTGGTTTAAAAAAAACCATAAACCCATTATGTAGTATACGAAGCCAAGGAGAAATAATTAAACAAGTTTAAGTACTTGGGCTACACATTAACATCAGATAGTCGGTGCATTAACGACGTTAGAAAATGCATTGCAATTGCTAAAAACAAGAATAAATCCAATTCTGAAGAATAGAAATATTGGAATGGACACAAAAGTCTGTGTCTTGAAGGCATATGTATGGTCTACTCTTCTCTATGGCTGTGAATGCTGGACAATTACCAGTGACATTATAAAGATTAGATTAGAAGCTTCGGAAATGTGGTTCATTAGGAGAATGTTGAAAATATCTTGGACAGAAAGGAAAAGAAATAATGATATCCTGATAGCTTCAGGCATGGACATGTTCCTACTCAATGCCATCAGGAGAGAGATGGAATTTTTCAGGCATGTTTATTGAGAGGGTGGGTTGGAACAGCTTGTAGTATGTGGGAAAATTGAGGGCAAAAGAAGCAGAGGAAGGCAGCGAGTTAAATTTGTCGAAAGCTTAAACAACTGTGCAACCAACAACAGCCTAAGTAACAATACGTTTATGCATTTAGTTCTAAATAGAAGTGACTGGAGGGCCATGATCGCCAATGTTTGTTTTAGACTCGGCACCTAGATAGAGAGAGAAGTGCTGGCTTAAATAGGGTGGAAACAAAAGAGACTAATGATAATCTCCAACTTAATCTGCGATGAATTTTCATTACCATTTGGCAGACAGATACTCCTATCTTATTTATATGGAAACATATCAAGCTGAGAAAGTGAGTATCAGATTTAAGGTAAGGGCGTTGGGTTTTCCTGATTATGTAAATTATTAGGAGAGAGCTGTGGTGCATTGGAGTGAGGTAAGGTTATAGTGAATGTTGCGATGATGATATGGATGGGGAACGTTAGCTAAGAAGGTAATGTCAGGGTGGCAAAAAAAGTGAGTAAAGATAGGTACCTACCTGGAGGATACGTAGGTGAGCGGAAGTTGCGTATATGAGTGAAGGATCAGTGGGACAGAGGTAACATGTGGGACAGAGGGTGTAAAGTGTATTATTGGCGGCAAGGGGAATCACTAATTATTTTTGTGTGAAAATGTTTGCATGCCTACTTTTAAAAACTGTACGGGAGAGATTTTATTCGGCTGAACTTGATGGGACCACTATGGTTGCTATGCAACTTCGAAAGTATACCTGTGCAATTACTTGGCATGATCCTGGTAATACGCAGTCATGTGTGGAAAAGAAAGAAGCCCAATGCAAAAGGTAGATACAGATAGTCATAGCTAAAATAAAACTAGTATATATATTTAGAAACTTATCTGCCCTGACAAATTGTCATTAAATGTGTTTAATGTTATAGTTATTTATTCTATAGATATTTATCTGGGCCGTATAACACGCCTGACTCAGTTACATTGACAATTACTGCTTGTACATACTAATCGAGTGGCGGTGGACGGAGCGGTACAATCGAGACCAGACGTTTCGTGTCTAGGTCCTTCCCTAAGTTATCCCCAAACACACTTTCGCCGTTAACCGCATAGGAGCCACTAATCAGAAGATAGGAATGTTTACAAGAAGAAAACAAAAAATTGGTATAATTTGAGTATAAATGTAATGGGGAAAAGGAAGATTTTAAATAAATCCCGTCCTCCCTCAACATATACCTAATTTAAACGATAGCAAAGTAAATGTTCTACTATTTGCATTCAGATCTAATCGAAATTTAAAGTTTAAACACACATAAAGAGGTGTTGTACGGAAGCATTGTTTTGCCAACGAAGTATGTGAATAGGGGATGCAGCATTTTTACCGTCCGTACACGTGTTGTTCAGGGAACAAAATATGCCCTTGGAAAGGAAATCCAATTAATTTTGTTTCTCACCTTGTGTCTGACATGAAACAAAAGTCAAACAATGAAGCGTTGCCTCGATAGAGCTAGAAAACAAACAGCATAACTATTAGTTGCTTTCTTAGAATTCAATATGAATGAAACATAATAGACTGATGTCCTTTAAATGAATCTGCATTAAATTTTCATTCAGAGATTTGATAAATAGAAACCCTGTCTAATTTATAAAAGAACATATCACGTTGAGTATGTTTTTACGGTATTAGATTTAATGTTTTTCTGTTTATGTAAATTATCAACAAAAATAAGCTCAACCCGGAAAATGGTATCATTGGAAGTGGAATGTTTTGTAGAACAACATATCCAAAATCCGCAAAAATCTGTTTTAAGAAAAATGTTTGAGAAGCGTTTGAATCTTTAAAAGTTACTGCACTTTTGCATATAATTTTAAGGTCACTCATATATGTTAAATGCATAGCAGATGCTGCAACAGGAAATCCATTTTAAAATTTTTATAACCATAACTTAATTTATGAGTACAATCAAGTGTTTATTATACAGGGCCGCTTAATCTGATGAAATCGGTGCCCCCTACCCCTCCGGCCAGCAAGGGGAAAGAAATAATAACCAATTTACTCAAGAACAAATATTATATTGCTGGAATTAGCACATGAATTCAAATGAAGAGGGAAGATACACTGTAGTAATAACATAATTGGTGAAATCAACAATTAAACTCACTAGGGTATGGGTAGGGTAGTGGGGATAGGGAAATGGGGAAGAGAAGCTTAAGATGGTTATAAGTAATACAAATAATATTAATTGTTAAGGAAATATGTAAAATATAAATAATGTATTCTCCCCTTTTGTGAGTTTTACAGCAGTATTAACATGGTCAGTAAAAAAATATTATTATCCACCTTCCCAATATTCCCCTAAAAATGCAAGTCTTTGTTAAAAAGAAAAGTGGAATAATGAATGTTTCTAAGAAGTTTAGGAATGACACCACTGTATATACCTATATAATCAGTTTACCTCATATTAAAGTTTTAACCAACTAGACCTTTTTCTTAAGCCAATAGGACGTGCATGACAACTACCCCCTCACCGACATGTTTTGCTCCATGATATACTGTACCTCATTGTGCTATGCCTTATGCCACATTGTATCATGCCTGCATTTCTACAATAATCATGATCTTTTTTGTATGTATGTATGTGGGGGGAGGGGGGGGGGGGGGTGAAGTACTACAATTCTACTATGTAGACCTACCAATGCATATCATATCATGAATGAAATTGTTATAGGAAGGGGGAGAGCCAACCAAGGGTGGGGCTTTATCCCAATTTGTATATAATTGTTGAGTGGTCTTCATGAAAATAATTGGGATAACGTCATTAACTTATGGTAATTGTCAGGTTGTAACAACTCTGCCTGAGCTGAAAAGGTTTAGGCCTTATAGTGTAGACTAAATACACTTAATTATTGCTTCAGGAGTTAAGTGCCCTTTTAATATCATTTGGCTACGTTCATGAATTGTTGCATGATATAACTTTTTACAACTTTTGTGTACCACACTGGGAAATGCCTAATACTTGGACCCCAATCACCATGAGCCACCATTTGAACGACAAACACTGGGCATGGAAAACTTACAAGCAGAGCCGTATCCCCCCAATAATTTGCTACGTGGAATTCATATGTATATTATAATGTATAAGTTAAGTACGAAGCAAAGTCCCTCCAATAATCTCAAAGGTCTTGTACAACCCTGACCAGGCATGGGAGGAGAGTGGTGGGCAGAGCCCATATGTGGTTTTAACTGATAAGTGATAGGCATACCTTGTTATCACTTTATTTATAAAATTACACCAAATAAAAGTTTTTTGTCCCAAATGTGTAAATGTAACTTGAATTATAAGTAGCCCTATCTTTTAAATATCCATTTGATGTCCCAAAATAAATTCGCTTCTTTGGGACCCATTTTTGTCTGTCAACTATTAGGGTGAATTATCTGATTACGGAGGAAAGCTTTTGGAATTCTGGGTGCATATTTCGAAAATTATTCAACTGTTCATATACGTAGGCTGGAAGAGATTTTAGTTGGGAGTGGCAACACATGGTTGGGGACAAATATGAACATCCCTTTCAATATACTCATAATTCAAGCATACATTTTTATACAAAAAAAATGTTTTGCAAATCTTTGAGGGGAAATTGCCACCCCATGGCCCTATGGCAAGTCACCTACAAATGTTGAATAATCTTCTTGCTTGCCACCATATGGAATATCAAATAATCAAGATCATGTTGCAACTATTGAGTAACGGTATGCAAACCATCAGGATTTAAGCAAGATTTACCTTTTGTGTACCAGAGCAATAAGACTGTGAAATGGCCTAAACACCTAATTCTCACAGATCCTGTGCCACTGTTTTGAATGACACACACTGGGAATGGAAATTCATGTCAATGCATGTGCACCAGCCCTCCATTACCGATTTCAGACTCGTACTGTATTATTCTTATTACACTTATAAAGAGCACAATAATACGTAACAAAACATAATCTATGGCGCTGTACAAATAACAAAATATATCAACCTAAAACTAAATATAGACTGTATGCCAAGGTCCAGCAATGAAGACTTAATATTGGGGTGATACATTATCGCCTTTTACATTCTGATGTCACTTATGTTCAAAAAGGGTGCTGTGGCATGTACCCTCACATGGGGCACATACCTTCACAGGGGGTTCATACCTTCACAGGGGGCACATTTTCGCAATGAAATAATAAAGTACCAAATAAAAAAATAACATTCTATAACATGAAAATGTTCTATAGATGTATTTCATGTGGTTGAATATGCAAAATGATTTTACATCAACTGCATAGCTTTCATAAAATATTTCTTTATTTAAGACTGCCATCTCTGAAATGTTGAAAACTCCTACAAACTTTTGCTACTTATGAAAAATTTAACTACAGTAATTCTTCGTGATGACTCTTATTTTTTCATCATGCATCATACTCTTTCACAATGGAATGTGCTGTTCATTAAAAGCACTTTTGATGAACACAAGTTTCACAACTCGAGCAATTTTGTTGTTTTTAGTATACAACTCTTTCAAAATACTTGAATATGTGCAAGAAAGGAGTGAAGCATAGAATTTAAATAGCCTTCAAGCCTTAAAAACTCTGAAAACAATTTTCCCCACATAAGACTTAAAAATCACATATACAAAATGTAATCAAATAGGAACATATATTAAGGGTTTGACAAACAACTCATGTCTCTTATGAAGTAAAGCTTCTCATAATCCTAAGAAATACTCATGATATACTCCAGAAATATATATATCATTCTTATTGATGCATTTCATGGAATAATAGCTACATTATTGGGTCTTCTAGATTTAGTATTTCACTTCTTGTATGTTTCTTTACAAGCAGTCTGTACAAATCAAAATACAAACACCAAATGCTTTAACATACGAGATGAAGTTACTTCAACAAAAATCACACTTCCATAATTTCAGAAAGCAAAGAAAGTTTGACATTTATTATGTTACCATACTTTCAAAGTTTCAAATGTAGGTGCTAAAATGCCAGCAACACTTCTAGTGTTGATGTAGTTAACAATGTGCAACAAATGTAAGTTGCATTCAACGTTAGTGATATAAGTGCTAAAAATATATACATATGTAGATAATAAAGTTCTCATTTCCTCATAACGTTTAGCCTAATTGTTTTAGTAATAAACTAAAACAGCAAAAATCAATTTGATTAACACATAAGCAATGTGAAGAGAAGATCATGACAAAAGTTACATTTAAAGGCCATTTGTCATGATTTTATTGTGGCGGCGTAAATTTTATTCCAGCACACAGTAATTTGATCCAAGACGATTACCGATTTGCTCATCTGTGTAGGTGTAGCCTGATCTACTGATCTATGTGGTATTCGACCAATCAAAACACACAAATTAAATGCTATTTTACCATCAGTAATGCACGATAACTGGCCTTTAATCATTATTCTCTCAGATGAATAATTTTGTTCTTATATGTAGGGTAAAGCAGTCAACATGATAGGTAAATAGGTAGTTTTAAATTGCATCCCTTTCTCTGTAGCTAAGGCTATATACATATGTACACTGCTATGATGCACTGGTGAATGAAGACCCACCGGAGATTGAACCTGGGACCTGGAGCCCAAGCTGAAGCTATGACTGCTAGACCAAAGAGGTCTCAGATGGTTTGCAGTAAAACCTTATTACCAAAAAGTTGTATGCTCTAATCAACCATTTACAAGTGAAATGGAAAATAAAAAGAGTTGCAACATGTATCAGGAAAATTTTAAAGTTAAGTCCCAAGAATTATTAATTAACTACAAATTTTAAAAGGCTTATCAATTTCTTTTTAATCTGTATTAAAAAAAAATTAATGATGTAATTATATACTGAGAAAATTTTCACTATATGCCTTTTCATTGGTCAGTATTTTTGCAAAAAGATTTAGTTGCTTCATGGTTCAGCATGCTCTCCATAGCTGAATCTACACAAATATTAATGTCGATTTATTTACTGTTTGATGAGAAATTTTGACACTTCAATTGAGAAGGTCATATTGTACCATTGAATTGTGCCTTAAAATAACAAAAGTATCACATAACTGTGAAGTCTTTAATTTGGATCTCAAAAAAATAATTTTGAGTACAGGCTGTTACACACAGAACGTGATGCGGAAGCGATTTTTTATACAAATTTGAATAAAAGAAAGGAAAAGAAACATTTTGACCTCTTGTTTTCAGAGAAGCATCGTCATCGCATGGCTATTCAGATAATAACTGAAAATTGATTGAAAGGGCCTTTCTATGCCAATTAAAGCAAAATTTGCATCGCGACAGAAAATTGCACCCCACAAAAGCGAATTTCTCCAGTTTGAACAAAAAAGCGTTTCTAAAATTTTTACTAGTATATCAGAAAGCCTTAATTGTAACCTTTATCATGTGTAAGCAAAAAGTCAAAGCATCTTATAATATTTGTTTCCTGTATGATTATCTAAAAAATCGCGCGCCGCTTCGCGTTCAATGTGTTACGGCCTTAAGCTGGTAGAAGAGTCCCATTCACAACTTCATTTTACTATTGCAAGTGTTTTTACTTTCCAAGATGTACTCACTATTGTTTTTTCATCATTCATAGCAGGAAGTTAAACAGCTTTTTTGAACCAGCGAGTTGTTTGAACACATTATGATTTTAGAACTTGGTCGTTCTAATATATTCTACCATTCACAGATAGTAGATATGGCATTTATTCTACCATTCACAGATAGTAGATATGGCATTTGAAAACACAAGTCGCATATAACAACAACCACACAGATGCCCATTAAAATATAGCAACCTGCTCAGATCATATTTTGATGTTGAAATACCATTTACATCTTTTGTTCATTACCTGATCAATAAAAATCTACTCAAATGAATGAAATAATACAAAACTTCAGTAAATCATTTTTCCAGTCATTCTAACTGTAGATTATCCAAGTCCTCTTTCTGTGTGGGTTCATATCTTCAAACTGTAAAATATAGTATGTATTCTGTGCAAACCATGCCACAGAAATTCTTCAGCACTATGTAGGACAACAGCTACCAAGTGGTAATAGCAAACAACATCCTTTCAAATGACCTGCGAATCCTGATTTCTTCATTTTTTGGTGTCAATTAGAGAATACAACAGTTTAATCTCCTCTCCATCATCGACTCTAAAATATAAAAGAAGAAATCCGTTGTTAAAGGAATTTTGTTCAATTATAGGATATCTATGATCCATAAATAGTTGGTATGAAAGATGTTAATGGACACCCAGTGGTTCAGTGAGTCAACCCATATTCAAAAGGCAGTGAAAATAATCCATCCCTCTTTTAACATAGTGACGAATGTCATTTGTGTAGTGACGAATGTCAAAATTGAAACTAATAATTCTGCATACTGATGAATGTTGGGAACATTTTTAAGCTTGTTGAAAAAAAGTTGATAAACGTATTAGATAGCTTTACATATCTTTGGAAAGAGAAAATACTAATCTTTTGATAATTGTACTTTAATAAAAATATTTTAAGCAAAATCTTATTTCATGAAGCTTCAAAGACATTCGTCAGTATGCGGAAATAAAGATTCAGTATTTCAAGGCAATTTTCGTTTCACCTAAAAATAAGACATTCGTCAGTATGAGGAAAGAGGGACAAAATAAGTCATGTGGTTTTTCATTAGCAAGCATCTCTATAATATTTGATTTCGTCTGCTCGAAACAAGTACCTTCATTGACTCTCATCCACTTGAACAATAGAAAGTGCACATGATGAGGCGGCCAATGTGATGCAGCTGAAAATAGCATATGCAGTTTTTGTGTTTCTGGTCACTGATATGGACTACAACTCAAAAACAATGTAATTCTTTGAAAAACTTTGCAGTGTTTCAGTCAGTATAATAATTTCTTTTCCATGTTGCTTCAGGTCATGTTCAAGATACAAAAAGTCCCAGAATCAGTTTTCTATCCTTCACACTTGTGAAAGATGATTTAACAACACTTGATTGAAATACAAAATTTGCATGAAAAACTCCTACTATAAAACATTTCACCCTTCTAAACTAAACATTGATATTCTTATAATGTATGGATTATCGTACTAAACGATTGCTAGTGATATTGTCAATGATAATGATTAATAAAACTCATCTGGTGTTCTCAGACCTTTGAAGTTAGTGTTTTATTTAAAGTTTCGTGCACTAATTTAAAAAAGGGTCACACCGCATATTTTTTGCCCAAAATTGTGTATGATAAGATATAGATATCACATGTAATTGTAAAATCCATAAAAACAAAAACAAAAACTATCATTTGAGAATTTTGAGAAATGAGGAACTTAAATTCATCTTCACAGATATGCTAAATTGTTTTGAGGGTAGATAAAGAATTTCAACACTACTCAGAAACTTAAAGAATTATTACCATATTCAAAGGCTATTCTCATCATAATTTCCTCGTAATAAAACCTTAAACTGTGGGCGGCTATAGAAAGTTTTCAAGAAGTTACACATTGACCAGAAGCTAGTGCACCAGGATATACTCTATATGATTGTTATATATGACATAACATTGACAGTCTCTATTATAGCTGTCACAATATATGGGTTTATAATGTACTGATTATCATAGACACAAATATTACAATAAAGTAATATATTACAATATGCAAAACATGATTTTATAATTATAAAGTGTTCAGCATGCAAATTTTTTTTTTTTTTAAAGGAAAGGAAGCAAAACACATTAAGACTTGCTGTAAATAATCTGTGAAATATTTATTCATTTGCCATGTTTCTAAAATTATGTTTAACAAATTTTTGTTTTAATATGTACTTTACTTATGATAAGGATATGGGTATTTTTGATATCACAGAAAATACAATATCAAAACCTTGCAATAATTGACATATCAGGAGAGCACTTGTCTCTTTGCGGAAATATAACAGATAAATCTTACCCTGGTGGTGTTTCCAGCACCATGGGAATGTTGTTGAATCTTGGATCATTCATCAGCCTCTTGAACCCTTTCAGCCCAATAAACCCTTTACCGATATTTTCATGACGATCCAGGTGACAACCAACTTTCCCTAAAGCGAAGTACAAATAAACAAAACAACAAGGAATAAGGATCGATAACGCAATATCAATCAGTCACAACAAAATTTGTACCTATTTGATATCAGGTGCAAAATTACTAAGAGTAGTACTGCACAATCATGTTAACAAGGACTACGACTCTTCCTGTTATTTTGATTTTCAGAAATTACAACCTAAATGGTCAACTTCACAGATTCAAGGATGGTGGCATACAAACTGGTATTTTTAAAAGAAATCATTTATAGAAAATAGGCACATTTGCTGCCTCCAACATATGATCATTGAGGACCCCCCCCTCCCTCTCTTTCTTCATGATTGTTGCCTTTGTATGTGTGTGCATAACGGGGAACAAAATTTACTGAAGCAAATTTTCTCTTTATCACTAAAATTTTAGTGGTCCAGATACTGAACATCTAAAAATGATTGTAAAATTATTACAATGATGAAGGATTATTGTTGCTGCATGGGATCAAGATCAAAATTGTATGAAGATTGTTTCTGCTCACAAACTTTGTGAAAAGAAAAAAACCTTCCTTGGAAAATGAGGCCTGGGATAGATACAAAGTACTTCACTTTATGGATTTTCATGGAAAACTTGTAAGTACAGATGAAGAATGGTATGGCAAAAGTACAAAAGTAATCATGGATTAATCATAAATTCAAATTTTTGTGCATGAAAACATATTTGATGTTTGATGAAGGCTTTAACTGCACTGCGACAACAAGAGTCAAATTGTGCCCGAGAGGTAAGACCATTCCAGAGAAAAGGAAAAAAAGAAAATAGGAGAAGTCTGATAGAAGGACAGGGTTAATATTTGAAGGTTAATTGGTCACTGAATTAATCATTTTATACACAAGAATAATGCAATTATAAAATGTTATCCAAAATCTTCATTTCTGTCCTCTGCTCATTTTGCTTTAATCATTGAAAATATTGTGCATTTGCATTAATTTTTTCCTTAGGCATCTAAAACAACACAAACATGCTTCTCAGTTTTGCAAATGACTATTATCATTTCTTCCAGGATAACAACAGCTAGTTTGGCTGATGCTGATTAAGAAAACTTTGCAAAAATGGAAGAGATCCTCATTATTATCACCCATGTATAACAACCAATGTGATATAAAAGCTCACCTTTTGAGTCATTTAAGTGAACCGCTTTCAGATACTGAAAACCGATAACTTTTTCAAAGTCATCAGTCATCTTCTGGTACCCGTCCTCTGTTGATAGGTCATGACCTGAAAATTGAAAAAGAAACACTGCTTTAACCCAACATCATTATATCATCATTATTTTGATTATTATTTTGATTATTATGATCAATATTTTGATCATTATTATGATTATCATTTTGTATTATGATCATTATATAATCACTATTTTGAATAATTTGTTTATTATATTCATTATATTTTTTATAATTTTGATTATTTTTTGAATTTTATGATCATCATATTATTATTATTTTGATTATTATCATTATAATATTATCTTAATTATTACATTTTATTATTTTTATTAATATGATTATTATTTGATTATTATTATTTTGATTATTATGATCATTATATTATCATTATTTTGATTAATTTGATTATTATGATTATTATTTTTATTTTGATTATTATGATCATTATATCATCATAATTATTTTGATTATTATGATCATTATACTATTATTATTTTGATTATTATAATCATTAATATTTTGATTATTATGATCATTATATTATTATTTTGATTATTATGATCATTATACTATTATTTTGATTATTATAATCATTATATTATCATTATTTTAATTATTATATCATTATTATTTTGATTATTATAATTATCATGTCATTATTATTTAAATTATTATTTTGATTTTTGATCATTATATTACTATTATTTTGATTATTATTATTTTTTTGATTATGATGATCATTATTTTGATTGTTATGATCATTATATCATTATTTGGATTATTATGATCATTATATTATCATTATTTTGATTATCATGATCATTATAACATTAATATTTTGATTATCATTATTATAACATTATTTTTGATCTTTAAATATTTTTTAAATATTATGATAATTATGTTATTATTATTTTCATCATTATGATCATTATATTATTATTTTTATTATTATGATCAGAGACTGACATATCAACACCTGGAACAAATATTTTATCTGTGTGGCAGGGTGTAACCATGGCGTCGACAGGACCCCACCCGTAAAAGTAAAAACATCCACAAAATATGCTAAAAAGTTTATGTTTTAGGATGATGACCTTTTTTACCTATTCAGTGTACTGGTACAATAGACACAACTGGTACAATAGACACAACTGGTACAATAGACACAACTGGTACAATAGACACAACTGGTACAATAGACTGCCATTTTGACAAATATTTACAGCTGGTATCAACTGGTACAATATATTCCCTTGGTACAATAGACCCTGGTACAATAGACCCTCTCCCAACTGGTAAATCTAAAAACTGGCAATAGACACAACTGGTACAATAGACTGCCATTTTGACAAATATTTAAGCCATCAGCAATAAATTCCCTTGATGCCCCCATCCCTCTTCCCAATCTTAAAGACTGGCTACACCCTACACATCTATAACTTCCCTGTCGACACTCACCTGCAGCAAAAGCATGACAAGTATCCAAGCATACCCCAACCCTCGACTTGTCTTTCACTCTGTCAATGATCCCTCTTATTTCCTCAAACTTTCCTCCAATAGTGTTTCCTTGACAGCTCATATTCTCAATTACTAAAGAAAAAATCAGTTGTAATAATTCATCATATAGGATGCATGATTGGCTCATGCATTTGTACTTGAATTTGAAATATAAATTTTAGATCGAGTATAACCAAACATTACTGATAACACATAATAATACATAAATTTATATAGTGCAAATTTGTAAAAACATTCAAAAGTGCTTTGCATACAAGCAAATTAGATACAAAAACGAAAAGAATATAAAAATGGCAAAATAAGTAAAAGATACAAAGGATCAAGCACAAATAGCAGATTAGACAAATGTCTTTTTAAACAAAAAAGTTTTTAATTTAGTTTTAAAGGAGGTCAGAATACATTATCAATACATTTGAGTTCAGTTGGGAGTAAATTCCACAACCAAGGACCTTTATAAGCAAAGGTCCTTTTTAAAAAGAGTTTTATGCTTAATACAACAAACAAGTAAGGACTTAAAAAAGAAAATCATAGTGGGATTGTTTTTCAAATATACTGATGGGAAAACATTTTAATCATATCAAATCTTAGCCAAATCAATTGTGAACTAGCTGCATTTTAATAATTTCATTGTTATCTAATTTATTGCTTAAAATCAAATCTGGAATACAATCAGATGAGAGAGGAGCAATAATTATAGAGAACAGTGAGGATCAGTAAACAGCAATTTTTAAATAAAGCATACTGTATGCTGGCAAGTTTTTAGTCAGCAGATACTAGTTCAAAAGAAATATAAGATCCATATTACTACAGAAATATCACATTACAAAATTAGATATTATTAGTTTTTCACCAAGCAGGGTTTTTAAAAACAAGTCAGGTTGTTGAAAGCAAGCAGATCACAAAAATAGTTAAATATCTCACCTGATGTTGACATGTTTAAAATTGATATAGAATATGTGGACATGACTCTGCCAAAAGCCTTGTCATACATGTATAAAACCTACCAAAAGACGTGTGACTCAATCGGTTGAGTATTCTACAACGATGATCACACATGACTTTCTTTACAGATCTGAAGATGACATGCTGATATTTGAAATATAAATTAATGCAGAAACACACCAAACGTGACGCGACAAAGATATTTTAGATAATCATACAGGAAACAAATATTATAAGATGCTTTGACTTTTTGCTTACACACGATAAAGTTTATTATTGAGGCTTTCTGGTGATACTGGAAAATTTGCTAGAAATGCTTTTTTGTTTAAACTGTGGAAAAATTCGCTTTAGTGTGGCACGATTTTCTGTCGCGATGAATTTTGATATAATGGGCGTAGAAACGCCCTTTCAATCAATTTTCAGTTATCATCTTAATAGCCATACGATGAAATCCATCTATTCAAACAAGAGGCCAAAATGTTTCTTTTACTTTGTTTTATTCAATTTTGTATAAAAAATTGCTCACCACGTCGCGTTCGGTGTCACAGCCTTTAGTCTTCTGCATCTCACCTTTCCCCTACTACCTTAATGGAAATGTGGCGACAGTTGAGGATATTATATGGAGGTCAAGAGAATAAAATTCCTCACCTCCTGCTTTCTGATCACTACTCATAAAGGGTAAGGTGGAAACCCTGAATTTCTATACACACTTTCATTCAAATCCAGAACCTGTCATTGCCAGCTTGACATTGTTGACCCAATAACAGAAGTTATTGTCAAGTTCCCACCCACAGGAAAATCATGACAAAATGTAAAAAACAGACAAAGCTGTATGAGATTCAGGTAAGTTGCTTAAGAGCAATCTACAGAGACATTACTGTAGTATATTGATATTAACTTTTTGTAAGTAAGTTTTTCCCAAATGAAAAACAACAAGTCAAATAAAGAAAAACAGCACTAAAAAACTGTTTAAAGAAAACATTTTGAGTCAGACTTAATTTCATAGCTTAATGTTTATCCCACTAGTGAATACAGTAGTGTTCATGTTTGCATGTACCTGCTTCTTACCACAAGGGAACAAGATAGTAATCTATTCTTACCTGCCATAACACCAACTGTTTTATCCAGGACCATATTGATACTTTCTGCAATCTTGTCAAGGCACTCTTCAACAGGGATTTCACCACATGTGCTTCCTGTAAATAAAACCAGGTTTTATGATTTAGCCAATAACCAACCACCTTGTTACTTATTCACACAAGGAGCCTAAATAAAAAGTTTCTCAATGAAAAATAAACAATGTTGGAAGGATATTCACCCTCATTTAACAGATTTGTTTAAGCCCTCAAACTAACACCAAAAAAATGACAATCACAGATGCCTTAGTTATCCCATAAAAAACTTATCAATGTTGACTTTTGAAATTGTGAACAGAATTGGAGCTAATTACTTACTCAGGCAAACCAATCCACTCATTAACAACTCTTTGCAAAAAGCTAAAATGCCAAATATCTATCCATGAGAACTTTTTGGTCAGCTTTAAACTGTTTCCACAGGTCACATTAGGAGTAGCTGAAACATGCAAGAAATAGCAGGAAGTCAAAGCATCACTACTAGGTAGGGATTTAAAAACCTGAATCATATCGAAACATACTCTTCTCAGCTCAAGCATGGTCAAACCAAGAGTTCGCAACCTAGATTTATAAGAGAGATTTCTTACTTCAAGAATAAGTCTAATGGCAGTTCGCTAAACCAGCTCCAAAATGAACTTATCCTTCTCATAAAAGGGATTCCAAGCCTGAATAGCATACTTAAGGTGAGGCCTGACTAACTGCTTATACAAATTAAGAACAATCTCTCTACCAAGAAAACAAAAATGTCTTCTAATCAAACCAAGCATCCTATTTGCCCTTGCAGCTGCTAAAGCACACTGTTTAGAAGGTTCAAGATATCACACAGTACAAGATCGTTTGCACCCTTTTCATAGAGACTTGTACCACACAATTATCAACTACAGTATATTAGGCCTATAGCCCATCAAAAGTTGGGGAGGGGATTAACTGTTAATAAAAATGCCTGTGAGGGACTAGCTAAGATTGGTTCAGCTACAGTATTTTGTTTCGATTTTTAGAATAATTTTTAAAAGTGCTTGAACAGCCAGCCAAAGTGTTAACAATATGATCAGATTTATTTTAATTTCATTTTAACCTTCAAGAGATTAAAGTGCAAGTGTGCAACAAATACAATAGTTGGTGTCTGTAATTAACCATTTTGAATCAAAACTCACAAACTCTGCAATAAACAACAAGTTTTGTCTTTATGCAAGGCTCAAGTATTTTACCAAATTAAGCAAGATGCTGGTCTCTTTACAAACTTCTATGTGCATGATAATGAATTGTGAGTGAAACCAGCATCTTCTAAATTAGACAACAAGCTTTATCTCAAAATCAAGACTTGAAAATCTTCACACAAGTCAGCCAGAGGCTAGTCTCTAATAAGCTACATTAATATGTCAATGACTATAAACTATGTAGAGGAAACCACAATCTTGAAGAGATGGCAAGTTTAATATTAAGCCAGGCTTGAATCAAGTGTGACTGCAACCACAACACCACATGCTCAGTATTTTTATTTGCTAGGCAATGCTGATAAAGTACAGTAACCAAATTCACTCAAAACATTTTACTTAATTTTTATACTTAACTTTTAAAACAAAAGGAACCTATCATGTTATGAAACTAGAACATCAATGATGTAGTAGCTCAACATAGATTTATTTTATTGGTGGGTAGTTAATTTGAGAAGTGCTGGGTTGGAGTTGTTAGGAAAAAAATCCATGTTTGATGTTTATTTTTTGGAAATGCAAGCGGGAGCTTTAATATGGATGTAATGCTAGAACATTGATGATGTAGTAGCTCAATGTATATTTTGGGGTGGGTATAAGACTGTTTTTGTTGGTGAGGAATTAAATTGGATAGGTTAAGGTTGTTAGGAAAGGAATACAACTTTGATAAGCAGTGGCACAACAAAAAGCTGGGAATGCCCGGAAGGAGGGGTAAACCTTATAGGACCTGGGCAAAATCGATTTGGGTCTAGCCCTAAACAATGACACTGCAATATCTTTGTTATGGTACCCAAAGCGCCAGAGGTATTAGGAGAAGCTTGGAGCAAGGGGATAGGGAGCAGATAATCAAGTTCAAGGGCGCTTTTTTGACAGTAATTGGAACACTTTTCATTTAAAAAAGGAGCACTCTTGTCAGTGTTTGAAATTGTGTAGGAAACGTACCCCCTGCCCCATGACTCCTACACATATGGTTTGAGCATAGGCAGGATTTGGGGGGACAAAGGGGGCACTTCCCCACCCACTTTTTGTCCAAATGGGTACTTTTGTATGGTGATGTATCTTAGCATGATTTTGTTTCCCCCTCCCCCCCTTCCAAACACACACTTTGACTTACCCCACTTTCGGTAGGCATATTCTGCCAGTGGATTTGAGATTGCGGAGCCAGGACCAATGTTGACAATTGGTAAAAGACTTCTTTTAAAAAATGCTGCTTAAAAAATTATTGGAGCATTTCCACCTCCCATTGGTGTCGGTGCCACTGGTAAATGATATACTTTAATTGTGTCAAATAAATACTAAATGTATGTAACAACCTCTACGTATTATGTAGTACTTGTGAGTGAATGGATTTCTATTTGTTTTCAAGCTTTAAGAATAACCTAACATAATTTCAAATAAATTTCAAAAGGACGCCTCCTGACCAGCTCGTCCTTAACTTTCAAAAGGGCACCTCCTTCCCCCGTCTGTACAATTTCAAAAGGGCACCTTCTGCCCCTTACTCTAGGGCTAGGCGCAGTTCTCTCCCCACGGGCTCCCAGGAGTCTAATTGCCACACTGCGTATTGGAGCTTTAACATCATTTGAAAACTGTTTTTCAAGTAAGCCGAAAAAATTAAGCCTTAACAGCAATATGATGCAAATTATATAAACACTGTTTGCTTTTGAGTGAATTTGAAATCATAAACAGACATACTAACAGCAAAATACTGTTGTATAAAATCAAGATGGATTCTACATCTTTGCAACAAGACATGATTTTAACTATGGCATATTTTCCTCATATTGCTAATATATTAGCTAAAATTAATTATCGCAATTAATGATTCACAATTAATTAATAATAGCATCCCACAAATACACTTCTAAGTGGCAATCGTTATAACAAAATATAACTAAAACAATTTTAAATCATTAACATTGAAGCCTACGCAGTCAAAGATTTTGTCGGGAAACATCCTTCACACACCCCCAAATAAAATTTCTTAGCTACGTTCCTGCGTCCCATATGTTTTTGCAGATCAAGATGGATAACTGTACACCAAACAAACATTTTTTTTTAGCCTGGCTTCATGAAAAGCAGTACGTGCACAGATGCAATTTTTATTCATAATTACAAAAAAAGTGCTAAGAACATCAAATAAAAAATTAACTATCACTAGATGGGTACCTGGATGGAAGTTGTATCTCGTTAATCCCAGCTTCTCACATCTTGAAATCTCATCCAGCAAAGATTCCCGACTTTTCCTCAGCGTTTCAGGATTTGGAGAACCACAATTTAAGAGGTAAGATCCATGGGGAAGAATGTGATCAGGATGAAATCCTGCTTTCTGGTAGGCCACACGAAACTTGTTTGCAACCTCATCCTCGAGTGGTTTAGCATTCCATTGACGCTGAGATCGCAAAAATAAGGCAAATGATTTGGCACCTATAGTTTCAGCACCTGATACAGCGTTCCACAATCCACCTGAAAAAGACAAAAAAAATTATATAAGATGAGATTAATAAACAAAAAGTTTGATTTAAGACTAACTGTACACTCACAAAACAAAAACTTTAGTTCAGTTCCAGGTTCATGATGATATCTGTGATTAAAAGTATCAGAGCAGTTTATAAATGGAATCTCAATATAAATAGAGCAAAAAGACAAATGTAATCATTGTACCTTAGTAGAATATAAATGGCAAGTGGAGTATATACCAAATCAACATGTAAAGAATCCTTTTATTAGTTTGCCTCCTGTTAGAAGCTGAGAAGTTGATTCCAACTAAACCCTTTTTTAATACCAATAGACAGGGGATGGGGTGTCAAGCTTTGTATTACACTGGTTCAACAATATAACAACCCCTCTAAACTTAAATTACTAACTTTTGAAAAGGCTTAGTGAAGGAAGAGGACATTTCATTAATCCTTTTAGGAATATTTCATTGAATTTTCAAACGTTTTGCTTCAGAGTGTCAGGTACATGAATAAGTGGGCAAAGTGTGTTCTTGTAAAGGGCATGTTATACCCTCAGCTCACTTCACAGGCGTATTCCTTCCATCTCTCTAGCAGATATTCGGTTTTATTGTCCATCTAAAATAATTTTCAACTGAGGGCATTCTTAATGGGTGGAAAACAAGTTTCTGGATGAAAAAATAACAAAAAGGTGAAGAAAAAAGTTTCAATAAGCAATCGATAATATGTTAAATGACCATGGCCAACAGTTCAACAATTACCTCCGGTCTGATGTTTGTTTGTTTGATGAGGGCATAACGGCACCACAACAGCGAGGGTCAAATTGTGCCTAAGACGTAAGATCATTCCAGAGGTAGGAAGAAAAGAAAATAGGAGGAGTCTGAGAAAAGTATGGGGACTAATAGCCAGGAAGCTGGGATCAAAAGAGGAAGTGCAGAGGTGTAAAAATAGGTTAATGTAGGTAGAGGGGTTGGAGAGGAGGACTAAATATGGTTGTAGCGGTCTGAATCATGTGATTTACCTGCAACACTCATATGTGCACCAACAAACTTCCCACCCTTCACAATCGCACCAGCCATGTCCTTGTTAGCTTCTTCTTTTACCTCAGCCCCTGTCTCCCCTTTTCTGATTTAGCAGTAGATTTTGTTGCTCTCTTTCTCGATTTCACCTCATCTCCTGCCCCATTCACATCACCACTATCCTCTTTCTTTATTGTTTTGTCTTTGCTTTGTTTCTGCTTTTTCTTCCCCTTTGAAGTTTTCACTTGAGTTTCTTGTTCGGCAGTGTCCTCTATTTCCTTTTCTTCAACTTTTACTTCTACTTTAATTGCAGCCTTTTTTGGTATTTTGGAATTCTGATGAAGTGTCAGCCCTATTTAAACATCTCTTTTGTGGACTCTTTTCTTTGTCTTTTCCGTCTGATCGGATCCCTGTCCTGCAATTGTTTCTTCACATTTGAGTTCTTCAAGTTCTTTATCAGTTCATCTTGATTTTCTTCATGCAATGATGCTGTTGGGCTTTCTTCTTTTTGCTTTTCCTGTAATTCCAAAGTTGCTAATCGTTTGCTACTCCTTGTTCTTGTGTTTGACATTTTGTTTATCTGTGAATAAGACATCGAAGATGTTAATATAATATAATATTATATCCAATATACAGAATCAGAATGCAGAAAATCAACAAGGTTCTGATGCATGAAAAGAAATCTTTTTGTCATGAAACCTCACAGGAATCAATTTTCAAGTTCATGTTTACCTTTCTGTAGTAAAGTTATATTTTGCCCCAATAGGTCAACTGTCAAAATTACCAATGATGGTCCTAAATCTGTACATGTAGCTCATACTGCAACATAAACAAACTGAAATGATTTAAGTAGGCTATATAATTGTGAATAGTGGCATCATGTTTGCCAAATTCATGAAATTCATCAAATCAGAGGTGGCAGGCGGACCAGGAAGACAATTGGGCTGGGTGGGATGTAGATGACCAGTCTCTGTGATTGATGTCAATGTACCATTCTGCAAATCTGTGGAAATATTTAGGTTTAAATTTTTGTTAGAATTGAACCTGGAACCCCCAGCATCTTATTCTCTGTCGTACACTCAACTGTCTGAGCTGCAACCTAGTGAGAACAACTCACTATGCAATTCTGTGTTAAAAATTGCACCACTTTTTTGGAGCCATCACCATTTACTCCCACATTTACTTTGATGCAAAAATTTATACACCTTCTTAAAATTTCAAAACCTAATGTTCGCAAGATAGCAACTCAGTTAGTCTGAGAAAATAATTACCTTATTCATGAACAGTTTTAATACAAAGCCAAATTCCTGAGGAAATGAGCCTTTTTCCACACTTTCTTGGCTATTTGATTGTTCATGGCTTTAGAAATGGAATGGTTATAGGTATCAGTGTATATTTGAACATGCTCAAGCAAAATTTGTACTCTCTGTCGCATGAGCTTATATGCTTAAATGTGCAACAGATCTTGGGTAAAATCACAAACAAATTCCTAAAGAAGGACGCAGGCCATCAATTCGTACACTTGCGTTTTTATGCGTAATTGGATTTAAATCTATGTGCATGGCGTGCATCATTTATGGCTCATTTTTTGTATTTAGAGGGAAAATTTCATGATTTTACAGAAAACTACTGCTTTTTTTTTTATTTTTTGATTGAATAAATAAAGTTTTAATTCAAAACAATTTAGCGACCAGATCTGGTTGCAGAATTTTGAGGACACATGTTGAAGGCCATTGACTTTTTCTTTATTGTGTGTGACACAATTTTCAATGTGCATGCTTTCATGCCCTAATCTGAGAATTAGGTCACTACATGATTTGGGCATGAAGATTTGTAAGCTGCACCCAGGTTCCAATCTCTTACATTCGTAATCGTATTGCTAGACTAGACATCAGTAAATTATGGCAGTAATTTCAAACGGCAGTTGCAAATAGTGACACTGTTGCATCAACCCTATGATCATTGTTATTCAAGTGCATGGTTAGTTAAACTGTTAAACATTAGAGTAGGCCAACTGTAGTGTACATATAAGTGTATGCCTACTGTACATACAAATTAATTTTGAGTGGTTATGAAATCTCTCATACTCCCAGACAGTCCGGACGAGGAGGTGGAGTAGCCATTTTTGTCAAGGAAGATTTAAAATTTAATAAATTAGATAAATTGTCTACCACTATTGATAATGTACTGGAAATTATAACTATTGAAATATGTGTTAAGAATAAGAAAAATATTACTGTGAGTTGCATTTTCAGGCACCTGGTACTAACTTACATAGCTTTATTAACCATTTGGATATCTTGCTAAACAATCTAAGTGTTATTAATTTTTTTAATGTATTTACATATGTATTTATTTATTTGGTGATTATAATATAGACCTTTTTAAATATAGGTACTCAGGAATTTGTTGATATAATGCTAAGCAAGGGACTACATCCCCTTATAACTAAGCCTAATAGAATAACATAATCTAGTGCTACTTTGATAGACAACATTTTTACAAATGACTTAAATGCAATGATAATTCCCATAGGTTACTTATCAATGATACCAGTGACAACCTACCTGTTTTGCAGTGGGCAGTGGTAAAGAGATTATTAAAAAAACAAGAGATACATATAGATTTGTTAGAATTATGGGCAATGATAGCTTAGACTCTTTAAAGAATGAATTGTCAAAAGAGGCTTGGACAGAGGTATCTGACAACGTCAATGCCAGTCAGGGAAAATTCTTAATTTATGAATTATTTCTCAGTCTTATCTAATTAATATTGTCCTCTTAAGAGACTTCGTAACAAATCAAGGAACATGAATAAACCATGGCTCACTAAAGGGCTTAAGAATGCATGTAAGAAGAAAAACACTATGAATAGGGAATTTTTAAAGCATAGGACATTGTATAATGAAGATAAATATAAAAGGTATAAGAATAATTTAACAAAAATATTAAGAAGTAGTAAGAAGATCTACTTTGACAAAGTGTTAAATGAGCATAGAAATGACATGCAAGGAACATTGACAATATAGAATAAAATAATCAAAGGAAAACAGCAATCTTCTAAATATTCAGATTGCTTTGTTAATAAGGATATTTATACTTATTATAGACTTCCATGTTTAACTCATATTTGTAATCAATCCTTTTTAATTCTTTCAGCAGTTCTCCAAAATATTATTTATACTTAATTTTTTTTTTTCTCCAAAATAAAAAAGGACTAGGTAATTTTATTGATAAACATGATCTGTTAGTGAACAGCCAGTATGGCTTTAGAACAGAGAGGTCTACAGCTTTGGCTCTTATGGAATTGATTGAGGCAGGAAGAATCATACTATTGGCGTCTTCATAGATTTCAAAAAAGCTGTTGATACTATTGATCATGTTCTTCTTACCAAGAAATTACATTTTTATGTATCAGAGGGGTTGTAAATGATTGGGTATTAAGTTTTTTTCACAGATAAGCAACAGTTTGTTAAAATAGATGATTGCTCTTCTGATTTGTTAAATATTATAAAGGGTCCATTTTAGGACCAAAATTATTTATATTACACATTTAATGATATACCGTATGTAATACTGTGTCTCAAATCTTGTTAAATTTGTACTGTTTGCAGATCACACTAATTCATTTGGTTCAGACAGTGATATTGACAGTTTGTGTACGAGTGTTTGTAATGAATTAGAAAAATTAAAAGTATGGTTTATGGTGAACAAATTATCTTTAAATATTAGCAAGACAAATTTCATGTTATTTTCTTATAGGCAATGTCACAACAAAATTATATTAAGTAGGCCTATAGATAAATACGTTATTGAAAGAGTATAATCAACTAAATTTTTGGGCGTAATAATTGATAGTGGTTTACATTGGAAGGATCATATTAAGAGTAAAATCTGAAATGGCCAAAAGTATTGCAATAATGCATAAGATCAAAGACGCACTAGAAACGGAATCTATGAAATCACTATAAAGTTCACTTGTAGCCTATTTCCTTATATTAATTACTGCGCGGAGTTTGGGGGTAATATGTTGAATCAAAAGACCATCCAATTTATGTTTTACAAAAGAAATACAAGACTAGGTATAATGAACATTCAAATAAGTTATTTCTTGATATGCATGCCTTAAAACCCAAATATTTCGTTGATTTTAAAACTGCTATAATTATGTTCAGAGCAATAATTTTTTTAAAGATATTTGTACCCGTACTTTGTTAAAAACAATGTATATTTCTATCTATGGAATAAAGCTATCGAACTCACTGAAGTATAAGCTGAAACAATGTAGTAGTGAAAGGATCTTTAAAGAAATGTATAAATATCAGTAAAATTATGGATGTACTGTAGGCCCTATAGGCTAGAGACATACAAAATTGACATATTATTTTGTTACTGTATATATTTATACGTTTAGTTCCATCATCATTAGTACAATTAGTAACAATTAAGCCACTGTTACATTTACAAGACTTTATTATACTCTTGTTTTGGTTGTAATTTTATCTAGGCTACATCATTGGGAGAGTTATAAAATAAGTTTCCAACTTCTTTCTTTCTCCTTTTCCATAAAAAAAGAGAAGAAACTTATGTCCTTGGGTTTATTCAAAATTCAATTGTACTTTAATTTTGTTTTGTCATTGTCACTATTTTTGTATATATTGCATGTGGAGATAAATGTTAATGGAAATATGAAATGAAATGAACAATACAACTTTACAAACACAAGGTAGCCATAGGCCTAAACATTTTTCGTGCAACTGGTTCGATCGCATACTAATTCGAAAATCACCTGTAGCCTGTAGATTCTTTGGTTTACTTAATATTGCAATTCACAAAAATGTTCATCAATTAAAAAATTTATGTCCAAAAATTTCAGTGCCTCTACCTTCTCTCGCTTTTGGATTAATTGTCCTCAAAGACTGAACAAAAGATTGACGAGCCGACACTGCTGGGAAATGGTACATGCAGTCACAGTGCACTAGATAACATGCATGCATGCAGTAGATATGTATACAGTGCAGTGCATGGAATCGTGTCAATCTTATTTCGCGCGATTGTAGGCATCTGGGCATCCAGACCAGCACCAGGGGCCGGGCAAATTAAAATAAAATCCTGAAAATCTCCCCAAAATTGAAGGAAAATGATTTGCCGAAATTTGAAGATTTTCCCCAAGATTGAAGAAGATTTTCCCAAAACTGAAGGTGATTTCCCCAAGATTGAAGGAGATTTCCCAAAGACTGAAGAAGATTTCCCAAAGTTGAAGGATAAGCACTTAAAGAGATTTCCCCAAGATTGAAGGAGATTTCTTAAAGACTGAAGAAGATATCCCAACGTTGAAGGATAAGCACTTAAAGAGAATTCCCCAAGATTGTTGGAGATTTCCCCAAGATTGAAGGAGGTTTGCCAAAGATTGGAGATATTTCCCCCAATTTTTTTTTTTTTTTTTAAAGTAGATGTGTCCTGACCAAGTGTCTTACAGTTTTTGTTGTTGTTTTTTTTACCTCTTTACCAATATCAGATGGAAAAAAATATTCCTGGAGGGCTTGTGATGTCACCAATAAATTTTGGGACCGGAGGAGGGAGGGGGATAAGCCCATTATAATCCACTACTGTAGACTGTCAATCCCTAATGCATGCAAAAACGGTGCCACGTTTTTAAATAAGAAAATAATGACATGTGTGCAAAAAACATGTTGTATGTAAGTAGGTTTAACATTTTTTTTATAGTTTTATCCTCCTATACACGAAGAGGCTACACATCCCACGTGTCAGGCAAATCATTCTGGCGATAGTACCGCCTGGGCGAGAAGCTCGCGTCTTGGAGTCCATGGGCCCCATGTATTTAAGGATATTGTGGGGTCCATATAGTGGGGTCAATATAGTGGGATCCATATAGTGGGGTCCATATAGTGGGGTCCATATAGTGGGGTTCATATAGTGGGGTCAATATAGTGGGTCCATATAGTGGGATCCATATAGTGGGGTCCATATAGTGGGGTCCATATAGTGGGGTCCATATAGTGGGGTCCATATAGTGGGGTCCATATAGTGGGATCCATATAATGGGGTCCATATAGTGGGGTCCATATAGTGGGGTCCATATAGTGGGGTTTATATAGTGGGGTCCATATAGTGGGGTTTATATAGTGGGGTCCATATAGTGGGGCCTATATAGTGGGAGACATACATATGGGGTCCATATAGCGTGGTCCATATAGTGGGGTTTATATAGTGGGGTCCATATAGCGGGGTCCATATAGTGGGGTCCATATAGTGGGGTCCATATAGTAGGGTCTATATAGTGGGGATCAGTGCCAAGAAGACGCGCAGGGGGTGCGCCGACCTATGATTGACAATGACGAAAACGCTATCAATTCTGCTCTTCAGAATTTTCCACAAACATAATTTTCCGAGATATGAGGGACCCCAGGGCAGTAGCGTATTGGCAGGAAGACCAGGGGTAACTAACCCCTAACCCCCCCCCCTTCCCCAGCAAAGGGTTCTGAGAGAGCGCTAAGTGCTCAAGGGGCCCCAAAATTGTTCTAAGAATATTTTTTTTTAAACCCTGGGAAAATGTATGTGTTGATCGATAACTTCTTCTTCCCTCCCCAAATCCCTCCCTTGCAATCCCTTTCCCCACAATCCCTCCCTTGCAATCCCTCCCCCAAATCCCTCCGCTGCAATCCCTCTCCTGCAATCCCTCCCCCCACAATCCCTCACCCACAATCCCTCCCTGCAATCCCTCCCCCGCAATCCCTTCCCGCAATCCCTCCTCCGCAATCCCTTTCCCCGCAATCCCTCACCCGCAATCCCCATATCCCTCCCCACAATCTCCCCACAATCCTCCCGCAATCTTCTGCGATATCCCCACAATTCCCCACAATACCCGCAATCCTTCTCCCGCAATCCCTCCCCACATTCCCTCCCCGCAATCCCTCCCTTGCAATCCCGCCCCGCAATCCCTCCCCGCAATCCCTCCCCCGCAATCCCTCCCCGCAATCCCTCCTCCAATCCCTCCTCCGCAATCCCTCCCCCGCAATCCCTCCCTGCAATCCCTCCCCACAATCCCTCCCCCCGCAATCCATCCCCGCAATCCATCCCCGCAATCCATCCCCCATCCCTTCCCCCGCAATCCCTTTCCTGGCAATCCCTCCCCTGCAATCCCTTCCCGCAATCCCTTCTTCACAATCCCTTCTCCCACGATCCCTCCCCACAATCCTTCCCCTCACAATCCCTCCCCTCACAATCCCTCCCCCAATCCCTCCCCTGCAATCCCTCCCCCAATCGCTCACCCGAATCCCTTCCTGCAATCCCTCTTCCGCAATCCATCCCCGCAATCCTTCCCCCGCAATCCTTCTCCCGAAATCCCTTCCCCGCAATCCTTTTCCCAAAATCCCTCCCGAAATCCCACCCCCGAAATCCCTCCCCAAAATCCCTTCCCTTGAAATCCCTCCCCAAATCCCTCCCCCCGAAATCCCTCCCCCGAAATCCCTCCCCCGAAATCCCTCCCCCGAAATCCCTCCCCCAATCCCTCCGCCGAAATCCCTCACCCGAAAACCCTTCCCCGAAATCCATCCCCTGAAATCCATCCCTCGAAATCTCTCCCCTGAAAACCCTTCTCGACATCTCCCCCCAAATCCCTCCCCAAAATCCCTCCCCGAAATCCCTCCTCCGCAATCCCTCCCAAAATCCTTCCGCAATCACTCCCCAACAATCCCTACCCCGCAATTTCCTTCACCCGAAACCACCCTTCCACCCGAACCCACCCTTCTTCCCCGCCCCCACATCATTTATTTGCATACATAATTGAACAAAATGGCAACCTTCATGGGTCGACTTCAAACATGAGTAATTTGAGATAGGAATAAGATTTTGACTTGCTGTTTTTGTTAGTTGATTAAGATTTTTATTCTCTATCATATGAAATTATAATTGTATCAAACTTTATTATTCCTTTGAATATTGACAAATTAAACATACTTTCTCTAAAATACATAAAGACTTTGAGGATTCTGAAGCTGTGACATCACAACTAATCTGATTTCAGTCGTTTCTACAGAAATGATACCGTGTCAAACTTTAAACTTGAATATCTCAATAACAGAATAAGATTTTGCAATGCTTTTCCCCCCATTTTGTTTCTTTTGCAGTCCCCTGTCAAATACGACGGACATGCTTGACTGTTTGATCACTGAACTAATCCTTTAAGCAATTTCCTAAACTATGTTATATAAAAGGTAGATGCCAATTTATATCAATGTGCCCGTTTTACTTCAGAGCATTTTTTTTCTCGGAGGGCGCCAAAATTCCCCCCCCTTCCCGCAGTGAAATATGACCCACCACGCCACTGCTCCACGGGCGTAGTAAAGGGAGAAGCAAGCCGGGGAAATTTAGTACGTTTGATTGTTGGAAATCCTGATGAAATCAATCGGTTTTTGAATTTGCTTGTAGGCCTACCAACCATCCGGCAAAAAGTATCACAAAATTCCCAAACCCTAATTTTCAAATTAGGCCTATGAAGAGTTCGCAATTTACCTGATTTTAACCTAAAAAAATCCGATTGCTGTTCATCCAAATTACTGATGTTTTCCCTCAAAATACCTCACTTCAAGTCGCTCTCAAAATATTTAAATTTTTGCTCAAGAATTCCAAGATATTTTTCAAAATATCTGATTTTTTTTTTCATCAAAATTTTCGATTTTTCCTCAAATTTTGGCTTGGATTTTTATTTTTATTATGGTTTTCCTATGGCAAAAAGTCTATAGCTACTACTGAGGGTGACCCCCAAATATCATTTGACCTAGGGGCTTCATAGGTTTCATAGGCTTAAACCTACGGCCCAGGGTCTTGGAAGGTGGAGGAGCGGGAAGGGAGGGGGGGGCAACTATAGGTCTAAAAAATAAAATGCATACTCTAAGAATCATCTTTGAAAAAAGAGAAGTAAGAATAGAAAAGAAATGAATTTCGAAATTGCAACAACATACCACTATTAAAAACATGGAAAAAGAGTAAGAAGACTTTATATTGTTATCAGATCATGCCCCTTCCCCCACCCATCCCTCTCGGTCCTGATCTGTGGCTCCTCCCGTCGCTCGACAGCTCAGTGTATATATCTCACCTAAAAAGACAATTAAAAGCAAGATGTTGCAGTTAATCTGTGATATGGTTATGCACAATTTTTAAATATGAAACTGCAGACTCCACTTTGACCAAAACGTCTCTTGAAATCAAGAATGTACCAAATCACCTCAAAAAGTGGAATTGCTTTGTTTTTGTTTGGGCATTCAAAGATTTGCGTCCGATTTGCGCACCAGTAAGACCGTCGGGCTAGTTGCACCTAGTATACCGCGCGTATGTTGGAATTCCTTTGGTGGCAAACAAAAGCTCTTTACCACTATACACGGCGTATGTACTAAATACTGCATTCCTTCTTGAATCTAATATCTAAGCATGTAGGTTAAGTGTATGCTACCATAAGACTGGTTACCTGTCCCCGTACAGTATAGAAGCATGGGTTAGGGCCAGGGGCTAACCCCAGTTTTTTCCCTAAGGGAAATCAAACTTTATGTTACTTTATTTTCCATTAAGTTGGTTTATCTTGATTTTTACGTCTTTTCACGATTTTGACCCCGGCCCCTCCCCTCCCCACCCAAATATCAAAATCGTTCCTAAGGCCATGTCTGCAGCGGCGTATATAGGAAACTATCTGACATCGAGGAGGGGAATATTTTGGTTGTTGTTCCAACAAAACTTCAAACATATGAGTCTCATGCTCCAAAATCTATTTGAAAAAGGGTCACAGGAAAAGTGATTTAGATTACTTAAGAGTACAAAATAGTAACGATCATTACAAGAAATTTTAAGAAAATCGTTGGAAATTGCGATCTCTTAATAGTTCTAATTTAAAAAATCAGTTATCAAAATTTTATGATCCTCTTTCCCAAGATGGCTGGTACAACCAAACTTTTTAAACCGATTGATTTTATCAGGATTATCAAAAATTCAAACATACTGAATTTATATTTTGCAAATGAAAAATATGCAAATATCTGCACAAATTTCCCGACTCTTTAGAAATTTCCGGCCCTCCTCCTTAGCTACACCCTCCCGTGCCCTCTCTTTTGAAGGTCTGGGTATTTATTGATTGTATGATAATATAATATCTTATGTTTCACTTAAGAAGAGAATAATAGATTATATGAAATGAAAGCAAGCTGCAAAGTGGAAAAAGAAGAAAACAAAAATAACATCATACATAATGTAAAAAGATGACAGGTTAAGAAGAGTCAGTCACCCCATAAAAAGCCCAAACTAACATCACCACCACCACAAAGGAAAACAATACATACAAATCAAAAACAAAGACGCCCAGACAGTGCTACAGCTAGTAAAGAATTAATCAATGTTAACCTTGTTGACTGTAAATAAGGAAGAAAGGAAAGCAGGTCGAGTAAAAGTAGTTGTATATGCTGAATTGATTTTGTGCAGTTTCCTCGCAAAATCCACCCTTTTTTTTTTAATGGCAAACTCAGGGCCGTCGAGAAAATTTGAGAGTCCGGGAAATGAATGAGGCCTTCTTGATTCAGTGGAGTCTCGCCATAGAAACAAGGACATATTTGCCTATACCGCAAGTAAAAAGTGTGGGGCATAATTACAAATTCACGCTAAGATAAACATTTTTTTTTTTAAATACCACGCAAAAGATATACATTCCGAAAAAAAAGTATGGGGGTAGTGCAGGCATGGTGGCAGAAGGGCCAGGGGGAAACTTCCCCCGTGAAACTTTCTGAGAGGGTGCCGAATGCTAACAGGGGCGCAAAAATTACCCTGAGAATTTATTCTTATATATTCTTTATCCTCAACCTCTGGAATTTATATCATTTTAGAACAAACGTCGCACTTAGGTTTGTCACAATATTTTAAGTAATGCTTTGCAACCAAAATAACTAAAAGCTGAAAAGCTATTTGACATTAGTTGACACTAGACCAAAAGTAAGGGCGCTGTTTTTGCGAATTTCACAGATATAACATCCACAAATGATCGATAAACTTCATGCCTCCATAGCTCACAGACGACGTGAGGGCAAAGGTTACTTGAATATTCAAATTAATCAGAAATTTGTTATACTGTTGCGTGCTAGATAAGCGTTTATTATATATATATATATATATATATATATATATATATATATATATATATATATATATATATATATATATATATATATATATATATATATATATATATATATATATATATATATATATATATATATATATATATATATATATATATTTTTTTTTCTTTGAGGAGGGGACCGCTAAAGATTCTCTGAATCATGCCCGACCTAGCTAGACTTCCGGATTATTAAAGAAAATTCCCTGAAAATCGAAAACTAAAATGGAATAAAATGTTCCAAAAATCGTAGAAAATTGCTCAGAAAGGAAAATATTTTCCAAAATTCAAAAGATTATTCCGCAGAAATTAAGGAATGCTCCTAAAAATATGGAAAATTCCTCGACACAGGCCAAAATTAGTGAAAATTTTATTGAAAATCGATAAATGTTCCGAAAAAGGAAGAAAATTTCCTGAGAATTGTAAAAAATTGCCTGAAAAGGAAAAAGATTTTCCGAAAATTGCCTAGAAAAATTACATTCAATTTTTGACAACTTTTACAATTTTTGACAATTTTGGGGATTTTTTTTTCTTTCGATTTCCTCCATATCATTTCGAGAAATTTCATTTATTGTTTGGGAAATCACTTACAATCTTTGAGAAATTGTATTCATTCTCGTGTAATTTTTGGAGAGGTTTCTTCATTTTGGGGCAATTTTTCGAATTTGGGTAAAATTTTCTTAAATCTTCTAGAAATTTCTTTCAATATTTGTAAAATCCTTTTTAATGTTTCAGAAATTTCTTTCATTCTCATACAATTTTTGGAAATTTTCTTAAATCTGGGACATTTTTTCTTCGATTTTTGGTAAATTTTCTTGAATTTTCGGTAAATTTCCTTCATTTTGGGATATCAATTTTCAATTACCTTCATTCTTGTGTAATTTTTGGAAAATTTTCTTCATTTTGGGGCAATTTTGGGGCAAAAGTTCATTCCCAGGAATATTTACTCCTTTAAGACTATTGTAGACTCAAATTGATGTTTCGTTCAGTTGGTTTAATTTCTTCTTTCGTTCTTTTCTGTGTATACTGTATGTAAGACCAAAATCACCACTTTGAAATCCTTGAGCAAAACAAATAAGTACCACAAATGAAACATGAACAATTATTTTCAACTATTATAGTTTAGCTTTTCATGATTGTCGTAATAATTTTGAGTAACACTTTACCAACCTGTGTTATCTGGACTCCCTGTTGATTTGACAGATTGGATCAGAAAATTTGCTAAGCAACCTAACGCTCTGACGTCAGAGATTGGTAATTGACTGTCCACCATTAATCTTTACACAAACGTTTTATATTTCCGAATAAATTTGTAAGTAATCAATTTTTCTCCTTTTGTCCAAAGTTTAGTTTTAAAACAATTTAAAACATTTTTATTTATATTCTTTAAAATTGTACTTCAATTTTGCAAAATTAATGTAAAATATTTAATAAAATTACATCTCTATTAAATAAAACTTTTCCAAACAAGACTATATACCGTACCACTGAGTGTGTAACGTAAGTTATACAACAAGTTAAGTGCACACTTCGTTCAACAATGCAAGCAGGACAAGTTAGTTAACTGAAGGGAAATCGTAGCTGTTTTTTCACAGTATAAATTTAAAAAGAGATAGGAAACTAAATTCGTTTGAATCATATCGTGCTATTTTCTTACCTTTTTGGATAAGCAGGAAATCTGTAACATTTTTAAAGATGATGTGACAGCTTCGAACTTAACAAGAAAGTTGTGCAACCAGTTTAGCGTACGTCTGGCGGGCGGGTGCTGTGGGACTGGGAGAGTAGAATTCGTGTCGGAGTGACCACTCTGACTGTCTGATCGATTCGTGGATTATCCATGGATAAATATATTTGGAATAATTCCGTTCTCAAACTTATAATATTTATTGTCGTTGTAGTAGGAGGTATGTAACATTTTCCTTAATTATATAGACATAGCAGTACATAACAATGCTGTTTCCAGTGATTTACTGTGATTAGGCTATAATGGGGCATGGGAATTAAAGTTTTAGATTTGCGTCAAGAGGATACATTTTTTTAAAAGGCATGAGGCTTTTTTCATTATTTATTTTTAGTATAAAGTTTCTTCTTGCACTCTAGTGTCAAAGAGTGGATGCATGCATTGAAGGTTTTGATGTATGAAGCTTGGCAACTGCATGTGGGTACTACCTTTTACAGCTGTTTGATGATTTGGAACTCAAATTTTTGTGACAGCCTCTTTTTCCATAATTAATGATTTTTTTTTAAATAATGAACTTTTTCGGCGGGAGGTGTTACTTGGTTAACATTTTTAGCCCAACAAATAATTGTAATTGTAATATTTCATTTTCCTATGCTATGCAGAATAGACTGAAGACAATGTGGTGTTCTTCATGTGGAAAAAGAGGAGGGGGGGTCAGTCTGGAAAGTATGTTACACCAAAAAACTTTGAGGTGGAGCTTAGCCAGTTTGACATCTTTTGGCAGACTTCTTTCAAATCTATAAAGAAATGCAATAAAATAACAGTGATATAAAAAAACTGGCATAAACAGCTAGGTTTTTAAAAATTATATGGCGTAGCCTAGCCTAAATCTTTGGCATGGAGAAAGCGAACTTTCCACTGGGGGGAGGGGGTAACTCTGAACTGGCGAAACGTAATGCTAGGCCTAATGGAAAATCCCATCACACCTGGAGATTATTTATTTATATCTCAAAAACCACGGAAATACATGTACATACCTTTAGAGTTGATGATTACAGTAGTATGCTCAATTAAGGGACTGATAGCTACATGTAGGATGAAACTTTTATGGAGCCTATGGGATGTCATGTGGGACATGGGATGGGACGCCATGTGGGACATGGGGTGGATGCCATGTGGAACAGGGTGGGATGCCATATGGGACATGGTGGGATGCCACGAGTAACACAGTGTGACATACATGTAGGTTGGGATGCCATGCATATATATGTGTCACATAGGGTAGGATGCCATGGGGACATGGGCTATGATGCCATGTGGGACATAAAGTAGGATGTCATTGGGACATAAGGTGGGATGCCATGTGGGACATGTGCAAAGCTACTGATGCGGGACACAGGGAGGGATGCCATGTGGGACATAGGGAGGGATGTCATGTGGTACATATGGTTAGATTAATGTGGGACATACATGTAGGATGGGATCCATGTGGGACATAAGGTGGGATGCCATTTGGGTTGTAGGTGGGATGCCATGTGGGACATACGGTGGAATGCCATTTAGGTCATATGGTGGAATACCATGTGAAATATACTGTATGGTGGAATGCCATATGGGAGATATGGTGGAATCCCCAAATTTGTTGTAGTGTCAAAAATTATGATATTTAGAGATAATGATAAAAATGGAAGATTCAGATGCCATAAATTGCATTGATTTGCCCCATTTGAACATTTTCTGCCATTCCTGGTACATAAAGTACATGTATGTTATTTCATACAGTGTGATATTGTAGACCATACTTTTAATTGACTGTAGTTACTATTGTTACAGTTTCCAGTCATCTTATTCTAATATCAAAAACATTCCTTCATGTCTTCTGACATGTAGGCCTATGGGTTTCGAAAGGGTTGCAAATTTATGTGGCCCTGATATCAAGCACTGAAGTGTATTGGAAAGTTTCCCATGAATTGGAGCTTTCCAATTTTGACTGTGGGAGCATACTGTAACACCAGAATTTCAGAGGGAGGGGGGTGGGGGATACTGTACAATTGAGTGGTCTTTTTAGGTAATTATTTACATAAACATACAGTATTCATCCATTATATGTTTGCATGCAATTTGTATTTGCTTAAAATAGTGGAAGCAAAACTGCACTTTTTGTAAAGTGAGGTCTCATAATCAGTAGTGCTGTCATGATTTGTTGATTATCGCGATATTTCTTGTCCCACAACATGAAATATGTCTTTAACACATATCGTGATATGTTCTATTCCCAATTAATGTATCAGTTTTTAAAATTTTTGGTTTCCTTTAGATTAAATGAAGAGGAAAGTGGAATGATTTACAATGAATATGTTTCTGAATGTTTTTTTCTCATTTTCAATATAAAATCCCCCCCCCAATAATTTTCAGGGTAAAGGGGGGGGGGGGGGGGATTTCTGCAGAAAACATTGAATGACCAAAAACTATTACAGAACTAAAAAGAAATTGTGCGACTAGGCTACTTTGTATCTTACTGTACTAACTTTATGGTAGTAAATCTAAAAGTCAAATTTAGGCTATGATCGTTTCTGATTCAACTTTAAAAATGTAATTAAAGATTGTGCTTCTTCACCTCACATTGGCACACACTGATGTCAGTTAGCAAAAAAGAATGAAAAATTGGCCAAGAACATGCCTCTCACTTTGAAGATTCATTGTCACATTGGCTGAATTACCAAACATGTGTGATGCATGATGAAATCTGGAATGTAATAGTCACGCGATATCTGCATCTGCTAGATGGAAATCATTTTTTCTTGCGCTCATCATTTATGTATACAGAAGTAGAGATATTAACAATTTGTGTCATGAGTCAGTTTCTTGAAAAATATCGCGTTATACCAATATATCAACAAATGTTATCAAGATTAACAACTTGACAAGGGTTGAACCCTCTAATCCTTGCAAATATTCAGGGATAAACTTGACTAATATCATCTCAATAAAAGCAGCTAATTTGATGGAGTATGATGAGCACACCAAACTGGGATTGTTTAACATTAGATCTGTACGAAACAAAACCATGGAATTATCTGAATTTGTGTCAAAAAATAAAATTGACTTGTTAGCACTTACTGAGACTTGGATGAGCTCTCCAGACGAACATGCAATAATCAATGAAACATGCCCTGTGGGGTTTTCATATATCAACAAACCTCGTTTGCAATCAAGGGGTTGGGGTATTGGCTTACTGCATAAGGATACCTTGAATATTAAAGAATGCAGAGCTTTGATGAAGTTTAGAACTTTTGAACATTTACAAACAGGTCTCAAAAGGGATCAATCTCTTAATTGCCTTATTATGTACAGGCCACCGCCATCATCTTGTAATAATTTCACTACAACTAAATTTCTTGAGGATTTTGAAAAATGTCTTAGTGAATTTATTCTTTCTATTGGAGAACTGTTAATTACTGGGGATTTCAATTATGCACCTTGATGATCCTACAAATAATTATGACAGACAATTCAATCCTATTCTGGAATCTATGAGCTTGGTTCAACATGTGACTTCCCCCACTCACAAGCTAGGTCACACATTGGATCTTATTATTACACAGCAGAACAGCAGTCTGGTTAACAATGTTTCTGTTCAAATGATACATTCATTACATGCACAGTGTGACCACTATCCCATGATGTGTACCCTCTATATGGAAAGGCCCACATCTTTAGCCAATTCATTATATGTCTGCAAATTTAGGAAAGTTAATCCGGAACACTTTGCAGGTGATATTGCCAAGGCTCTTGCTATAACAAGTGATAAACATTTTGGTGTATATAGTGCAGTACTTGCAAAAGTCTCTGATGATCATGCCCCAGATGTTATTTCCAAATCACGTCGCACCAGAAGTAATCCCTGGTATACTACTGATGTGCACAATGAGAGGAAAAAGAGAAGGCAACTGGAAAGAAAATGGCAGAAGTCTGGTCTTGGAAGTTGACAAACAGATGTACCATCTTCAATACTGTCTGGTTGTCAAAACCATGAAGATCGCCAAATCAGCGTATTATCAAAAAGTCTTCTCAGATGCCACTCCAAGGGATATGTTTAGACTAACAAATACGCTTACCTGTAGCCAGAAAGTGCATCTTTCCGAATTTGATGATGCAAAAGATCTTGCAAATTGATTTGCCAACTTTTTTCAGGAGAAGATTGCTAAACTCTGTGAATCTCTACCATCAGTTACATTGGATTCTGAGCCCCCAACCAATAATTTCTTGGTTGAGGATGCAAGACTCACAAGTTTTCATTTAATTTCTCAGAGTGATCTTCAGGAGATTATTTTGAAAGCCCCTTCCAAATCTTCCTCGTTGGATCTTATACCAGCGTGGCTGCTCAAAGAAGATATTATTTTTGACAAGGTCATTCCAATTTTACAGGAGTCTATTAATGATTCACTTGCGAGTGGAGTTGTACCCAGATGCTTGAAAACTGCAGTTGTTACTCCAATACTGAAAGGGAATTGTCTTGATCTTGAGCAACTCAAGAATTATGGACCTTTCTCCAACATGTCATTTGTTGCCAAAATTTTGAAAAGATAATTGCAAAGCAAATAATGACATTCCTGATCAACCAAAATCTGTTGGATCCATTCCAGAGTGCTTACCGACCAAAACATGGCCTAGAAACTGCTCTTCTCAGAGTAAAGAATGACATTGACTCTGCCCTGGACAGGGGTGAGGGTGTTTTACAGGTCTTGATTGATCTTAGCTCTGCATGTGATACTATTAATCATCAAATGTTATTAGACAGGTTGCAATCAAGATGTCGTATTTCTGGTTTTGTTCTGCAATGGATGCTTCCTACCTAACAGACCGGCAACAAAGTATGCATATCAATGGTGTGTGTTCTAATCCTGGCCATCTTGTGACAAGTGTCCTCAGGGTTCAGTCTTAGGAACCCTCTTGTTTAGTATTAACATGCTTCCAGTGAGTGATATAATGGAATGACATGTGATATCGTACTATATATATGCTGATGACACGCAAATGTACACCTACTTCAACCCCAAACATGCCAATGGTATATCAATGGCGGTCTGCAAAATAGAGGCTTGTATTCGTGATATTAGGTCTTGAATGACTGCCAACCAAGTCAAACTAAATGATGAAAAAAGAGAGTTCATAGTAATCACTTCTCCCTCTTCTAGTGACCATGTGAAACGTTTTCACCCCAGTGAAGTTGTAGGGGATAAAGTCATTCTACGGTCTGAAAGTTAAGACATTAGGAGTCATTTTTGATTCTAACATGTCAATGGCCCATCATGTAAACAAAGTTGTAAAGTCGGCTTATTTTCATGTAGGTTGATTTCGAAAATAAGGCACTATCTTAATGATGATACATGTGTCAAACTCATGGTATCTCTTGTTTTATCGCAGTTAGACTATGCTAATTCCCTTCTGGCTGGCATTCCTGATAGTACACTTCGTAAACTTTAACTTAATCAAAACGGCTGCCAGGATTGTCTCTAAGTCACCTCGCCGTGCCCATAATACTCCTATCTCACAGAATTTACATTAGCTCACTGTAGTCTATAGGATTAAATTCAAAGTTTTATGTTTTATCTTTAAGTGTCTGATATAGTCAATGCACCTCATTATCTTATTGATTTGGTTTCCCTTTATTGTCCTAGTCATTCCCTTTATTCTGCATCAGCAAATTTATTGACTGTCCCTTGTGTTAACAAAAGGTTTGGTGAGAGAATGTTTGCTTATGCTGGGCCAGTTCTCTGGAATGCCCTGCCCTATCATGTCAAGGGAACCCAAATATTAATTCATTTTAGAAGTCAGTAAAGACATTATTTTTTCGTAGTGCTTTCAATTTAGGTAATTAGACTGTCATTGGTTTATTTGCTTAGGAATTTACCCTGTTATGTTATTATGTTAAGTGTAACTATAGTTAGCATTGTAACACGCATTGAAACTTTGTTGTGATTGTGCGCTATATAAGTATACATATTATTATTATTATTATTATATCATGATATTTTTCTCTACGATAATCGATATGTAATGCAGCCATAGATTGTGACAGCTCTAATAATTGCCTCCTTTGCTGCTTTGCCTTATTCAACCATAAATATAAAAGATGACACATACATGTACAGTACTACGAGTAACAAAATGGCAAGTCACAACCCATAGTTGGGAGCTTTCCTTTTCAATATTTAGGATATAAACTTTCATCCAGCCAAATAATTCATTGTGATTTTTTTTTTTAGTGTTGCCATTTTTATCTGCAGAAATATGCCGTTTTGCTGTAGATATAATACAAACAGGTCTATTTGGAACCAACTCAGTTTTTCTTCACACCTCGGAAAATTCACTTGTATTTTGAATGAAATGTAAAGCTAATCTACAATGGGGAAAATTAATTGTTCATGTTTCTTTTGTTATTACTTTTATTGCTTACATCAGAATATACAGTAAAGGTCTGATTCATTTTCATTTAAAATAACATTTTTTCCTTGTACATTCCCAGGAGCTGATGCTGTAATTTCATCATGTGACTGTATGACAGATTGTTTGAATAATTGCACGTCTGGTTTTTACTTTGATACTACTGCGGCAGCCTGCATTGAATGCCCTCCTGGATTCTTGTAAGTTGCCCTTTCATTTCATATGAATTTTTTGCCTTCCTATGATACCTACCCACATTCTTAAGCATGTTGAGTTAATGGTCAGTTCAGGGGTCAGGCAAATCCATCTTATATTAAAGAGGATTTAAGAAAAACAAAATTGTGATTATTTGTGTAGAAACGACTGAAATCAGATTAGTTGTGACATCACAGCCTCATATTCCTCTAAAGTCTTAATGTATGCTCTCATATTTTGCTCTGCTATTTTGTGACTAAAATCATTGGATATATCAGGAAAGTAATAAAACAGAATCTAGTAAGAGTAATTTTAATTTACCACATGAAGAAAATTTGAGAATTTGAGGATAAATAATTCAAATAGTAAAAAAGTTTAATACATTTTCTTTAAAATATATTAACAATTGTTAAGAATGTGAAGAAGAGGGTGCGAACCTTCCATAGTAGGCTTACTGCACTTGTCAAGTCATTCTACACAGACAAGAGTTTTAAGCTCCATTATCTCCTTAATGGAATAAGATATTTGAATGCTTTCTCCACCATTTTGTTTCTTTTAAAGTCTTCATTCGTTTTATATAAACTTGCTTGACCACTGAACTAAGTTGACACATGTTTGACAGCATCTTGTAGCATGTGTATGGAGGAATAGAAATTTGTTTATTGATTATAAAACTTTAAAATACACTTACAGTTTTTGAAATAAGGCTGATCAAAATTTGAAGTTTTTTCATAAATTTCAGTTGCTTGATAAAATGATGGAAGTCTATTTCTGCTAGAATTTGAATGGGCATGATGGGGGTATGGTAACTAAGGACTCAAAAATGTTTGGTTAGAAGTTGCTGCACCCATTCAAAGAAGACAATCAAAAACCAAAATGATTTGTATAAGAAAATTCTAAGGCACCCAGCCATACTATGAATCTTAAAGTAGCCTACAAATGTGTATAAAACTTATGGTGACTGTTTTGATATTTCTTTAATAAAGTTTCAGTTGAAATTTTGGACCAGGTTTCACAATTTTGTTGCAAAATAGGCCAGAAATTTACAGCGACACCTTGCTGTTGGGGTTGTTGAGAAGCCTTATATTTTGTGTTTATAGATGCATGCAAATACATGCCCAACCTATTTAACAAAAGAAGGAGGTGGATTTTGCTGCTAGTATTTTCATTCTTAAAATATGCGTTCTTGCTGTTGGTAACCCTCTGATACAACCAGGTCTTTTTGGAACTAATAATCCATGTGGGAACATTTGTTTCATATGCTTGGGATAATCTCCTTAACTGTGCAAAATGCTCTGAAAAATCGCACATATTTTGCACTTCAAACATTATGATTAAACTAAAGAGTCTCTGAATATTTTTTTCATTTCAAACAGTACAAAGAACTTGAATTCAGTATCTATCATTTCAGACCATTTTTTTTTTTTTAAAGTACAGTACTTTGTAAACTGTAAAATAAGATGTTTCTTGTTTTTCAATGAGAGTGGAAGCAAAATAACAAGGTCACTGCTGCTTTGACCTTTGTAACTGATTGATGAAAATATTTGAGACTTCATTTCACATGGCTTGACAATTAACATATATCTATTTACCACATATATATAATCCAACATGATTGGTGCAAAAAAGGGCTTGTACTTTCCAACGAATAGAAAGCGATGAGGGAAAACATTTTGCGCCCACTTATGTATCCCTTTATATTAATTCTGATGTAATCCTGACATGTCAAACTGGGCAGACTGTACTATTGTGTGCAGAGGGTTTTCTGTTGTATGTGTATTGTAAACATGCTGTGGAGAGGCAAAATTAAGTGTTTTCCAATGTCAGATTTTGGCTGATTTTTTGTTACACTGATATATTTCTTATTATATGACTGTATTTATCAGAAATTAAAACACTATTTGGCTGAAATTTTATTGACAACAATCATGAACAAAGAAGTGCAACTTAGAGCAAGGCCCAACGAAATGTTAGGTTGCATGATTATGATTCCAAAAAATTCAGAACTATGCAATTTATTTAAATTTTTGTATGAATAAATATCTTGTTTTATTATATCCTTGAAAAACTTCTTTATATCTTTTCTTATCACTGCATTCTTAAAATTGTTTTCTATTCAGTGCATGTACAGTTTGTCATACATTTGTTTAAGAAAATGAGTTAAAAAAAGTTTCTCATCAGTAATGCCTTGACTAAGAAAGTTTTGAACTGAAGTTGTGTGTGCATTAAATTCATTTAATTTGTTTTGCTTTAAAAAATTTCATTCCCACATGCAGCATGATTTTTTTTCCATAATTTCATGCTTTTTTTGCCCAAAGAAAATTTGAACTCCACGAACTTGACCTCCATTGCATGCAAGTAAAGCATTCAACACTTGTTTCAACAACTTTGTTCTTAAAACAAACCAGCATAATAATGGTACAATCCAAGTACCTGATAAGTTTATTTATATAGCTTTCCATAACACATCACAGCTAGTTCTGTGAATTTTTTCCTGATGCACGTTTTGAGGTTAAACTTTCCCATGTTTTCCTTCATAACTTTTAAATTTCATCTGATGGCACATACAGTATATTTCTAAAATGTTTTTTGTTCCCCTCCCTATTATTCTCTTGACTACTGTGCTCGTCCCTCCCCCTTTCCCCTCCCTCCTGAAAACTAATACACTATACAGTAGGTATGTACAAAATTGAACAAAGTATATTTCTATCTAAGTTTTTGCCATTTCATATAGATGTATGCATTTTGTATTCACAAAATCCATTATCTTATACTAAATGCAAATGAATATTTGCAATGTTTCAACAGCCATCCACAAGTACCATGGTATAAATCTGACAACTCTGATTGTCATGAAGAATAATAGAGTCTCTTTTTGCATAGACAAAGCAAATAACTGCTAAAATAAACTCACACAAGACTATTCTTTCACTTGGGTTAATTTCTCAACCTTTGTTCTCATAATACCCCTTTGTGTACTGTTGTTGGCATAGGTTGCTATGAGCTCTCATTTTTCTCTGCAACCTAGGCAAACAGCTAAGTCTTAATGCCACTTATGAAGTGGTTGTAAGATGGCCAGACCTCTCGGTTTGAACTGGTGGTATTTGCCACCAGTTTATTTTTGGAGGTAGTGTTTTTAAACTTCAAAAGGCAATATAAAAAATTAGCCTATTGGAGATTTGATGTATTTTTAGATGATTTTAATGATTAAAATGCTGATATTGAATTACTGGAATTTTTTTTATTAAAGAGTATTTGATTATCCAAAGATTAATGTATACCTTGATTTTAAAAAATGGCAGCTATGAGAAATATTACATACATGAGCATTGATACCCCAGACTTGAGACAATTCCTTTAAAAACTTGATATACTCTTAGAAGGCCTATTGACAGCTATAAAGATTTCTCTCTATTTTTTATTTTTTTAAACAACTTCTGCACTTCAAACATTTGTAATGTTTGAAAATAGTTTATTCATGTTTTAATGCTCAAATGTGCAGCCACTGTATAAATGCAAATTATTGACACAGTAAAGGAAATTTGAATAATAATAATAATAACAGCAACAATTTAATAATAACAATAACAACAACAATAATAACAACAACAATAGTAATAACAATAATAATAATAATAATAATAATAAGCATCGATTTATATAGCAATAATTAAAAGTGCATGACTAAGATCACAACAATAATGCACAAATAAAAAAATCAATTAATTTTTAAATAAATTAGATATCCAGCAAAATAATGCACCTTCCTCTGCTATAATTCTATTGAAGTGATAACATCATTTCAAAAGTTTTTCTTAACAAAAATCCATTTAAAAAAATAAATAGAATTTGACATCTAAACTGTCAAGTAATGCTGGGTAATCAACTTTTTCCATCTTCAATAATTTTTGGTTCCATTGTCAAAGCAACAGTGCATGAAATACAATTAAAAATATATAACCCAAACGACTGTGAACCAAATATTCCATACAATGCTGATGTATACGATTTCAAAACATGGAGCAGCTTGGGGGTATGTATCCACGCAACAGGGAATAGATCTTGGGTAACCTTTTAGGATTAATTTTGGACATTACATGTATAACCAGCTGGATAATCTCATCCAAGTTGTTGTTGTATGAAGAAACAAATCATACGCAACAACGTCAAAGTATTGGTGATTGAATTGCAAATATTAATTTGCAAAACATGTTGACAATAATGGTCATTTGACATTTATGCATACAGTAATTTGTAATGTACATGTAGACTGGTCATTATTCATTCCGGTGAAGAAAATAGTAGGCTTATTAAAAGAAATAGCTCCAGCCATGTGTTATTGATACAGCAAGTTGATTTTTTTCCCTTTACAAAACTATTGTTACATTTTACAGACTTGTTCTTAGCTGAGATTATTCCATTAGTATGTGCTGAATATTTACATAACTGTACAGTACTACATAAACATGAAAACTAGCTACAGCGATTGTTATTTATTAGGTTGATTTAAGTTTGTTGCTTGATCATCTGTGTGTTAATAAATACTCTGAAGGTGAACTGAGGTGAAGTTAGCAAACATCCTTCAAGGAGGGGCAATGGTGATGCTTTTTGAAAGGTGCCAAAATCGTCATAGCACATATTTTTTAAGTTGTGTTAATTAGTAACTAATAATCAATTATGTGTTGTGATTGACAACAATAAAGCTTCTCTTTATAAATATATTTGCTAATTTCACATTAAAAAAACCCCACTATAATTAAGCACGTTATTATTCCATGTTTGTAGTCAAAAAGCACATGAATTTTACCCAAAAAGGGCAAAACAAATGTCAGCTTCCGGGAACTTTGCTGCCTGAACTCCACTATGGGCACTCGATATAGATTTTGTGCTCGGACAGTAGCCAACGCATGGCGACCGCTAGTCGGCAATATTTGATATCGCCCTTTATTATCTAAAGGGGCAAACAAATTGATTAAAGATAGCTGTAATAGAAATGAAAACATTGAAATGGCTTAGCTGCTTAGGAGAAAGGAGACTTACTGTACACTTCTGGAGGGCACTTAATTGTTCTCTCATCATTGTATAAGCTGCAAAAAGCACATTCTGTATGTGTATCTATGTTCTTCCTCCTTTCATTCCTTGTCCTTATCAGATTATCGTTTTCTCTCAAAGTTTTATTCTCACATCAAAAACATCTCTGGAGTCAGACCCCAATTAAAGATACAACTTGTAGTCGGTGAACATTTCTTCCAAAATGTATATTTTTGTAAACCTATTTTAGTGTGTATTTAACATGATTTAAAGCAATTTTTTACTACTAAAATTATGAGAAATGTAGTGTTTCCAGGGGCATTTCCCCCTGGACCCACCAGAGGGCCCCTTATGCGGACCCCTGAACCATTGGCTGTATAGTATATGCAGTATAAGATACGGTAAATGAGTTAATTTGATCAATGAAATTGCCCCAAATATTATGTTCTTGGCTCTGTCAACTAATTAACCCGATAAATCCATTTCAATTTTTTAAAAATTTCCTTCAATTTTTAGATAAATTCCTTCATTTTCTGGAAGTTTGCTTCAATTTTCAGGAAATGTACTTTATTTGGGAAAAAAATGCAGTTTTCATTAAGTTTCCTTAATTTTCGGGAAATTTCTTCAATTTTCATAAAGTTCCCTTCATTTTCGGAACAATTTCTTTAAATTCCTGGAAATTTTTTCATTTATGAGATATTTCCTTTATTTTTGAGACAATCATTTTCGGGAAATTTCCTGTATCTAATACGGGACATGTTCATCAATTTTTGGAAATTTTGTTTATTTGGGAAATTTCTTCAATTTTCAGTTGATTCTGACAAACTTTATTAAAAGTTCTGATAATTTTTTAACTTGAAATTTTTTTTGAGGATAATAATGCAACATATTCTCCAAGAGGAAATATCCTCTTGTTGGTGGGGTAGGGCAGTTTTTCCTGACCCTGCTTCCTATGCTCTGATACATGCCAATTTAGACCCATTATGTCAAGAGTTTTTACTCTTATGAACAGTTTTGTGGAGAAGCGCCAAAATGCCTTACCTCCCCCCCCCCTCCCCCACCCACCATGCCACTGAAGACGACTTGGTTCCAACTGAGTGTAACAAAAGCATGAGTAAAAAAAGAATAAGAAAAAAACATTAGCAGTTTGCAATGCTCAATTCTGTGCAATCTTCCTTGTCAACCACAATTGGGAAAGATTATGAAGTACAGTAGTAATAACAAATTGACATTTAAACAAAATAAAGGTGTCACAGGAAATGTTGGTGGGTATGTGCCATTGAAAGTGATCATGAGATGATTTTGTAAATTCAGCATTAGTACCATAAGTGCTTTGGTATTGTCATCTTTGTTAAGTTATTGCATATTAATCCTGCATCACTCCATTGCTTGGTAGTTACAATTGTCAGAATATTGATTGAAATACTTTAACTGAAGATCATGATTCTAAATACGTCAGTAAACTTATTGTGTGAAAAATCAATATCCAAGTTCCTGGTAGACTGGGTGAGGGGCAGTTGGGCATAACCTCTTCAGACAATGTGTGCATCCATACCTGGTTATGTCAATCTCTATTCAGTGTGTTTCTCTACATTATGTCAGTTGTTTGACCTAAATTTGTGGACTGTTACTGTACATAAAGTGTTTTGTTATTATCAGTATGTCGTTTGACAAGGTACTGTAGCCCATTCAGCTCATGATTTGTCATACTTGGGGCTCCTTTGATATACATACAACATTATTACAAATATAAGTTTAATTATGATATGATATGTTTAGAGTAAACATGTTTGTCAGTACAAAATGCTAAAAATTTGAGGATGGATGAAATTCCTTCAAAATGGGTAAAATGAGTAAATTGAAAGACAGGATGAAATGAACCCTTGCGAAGGTTTGAACAACTATATGTTGATTTTAAATACTGACTCTACTACAGCTCACAGTAAGTTGGCACCTGTTTACAGCAATTAAGGTTGTTGCAGACTCAGAAGATATTTTTGGTGCTCACAATTGTAAATACTGTATAATAAAGGTTTGAATTATGAGCTTGATCATGCCAAACTTATATAACTTTATAAAGATTCAATCACAGTAGGAGCATTTGTAAGCTAGTGGGGAGTTAAATCAAATTCATGCCAAACTAACATAATCTTTATAAAGGTTCAATCACAGTAGGAGCATTTGCAAGTTAGTGGGGAGTTAAATCAAATTCATGCCAAACTTATATAACTTTATAAAGTTCAATCACAGTAGGAGCATTTTGTAAGCTAGTGGGGAGTTAAATCAAATTCATGCCAAACTTATATAACTTTATAAAGGTTCAATCACAGTAGGAGCATTTTGCAAGATTGTGGGGAGTTAAATCAAAGCCTGTAAGGACATCATATGGATCCATCATATGGAATAACTGTATGAGTTGATAGTAGCCAAGGTTGTTAGATGGGAACCAGGTGTTGGACTGTTGCTTCACTCAATTTCAGTTGAGAACTAAAGGTTAATACTAGTAGTAACCCTTGTTGAATGGGGACTGGAAAGCTAGGGAACTGACCTACAGTACATGGTTTGTATGTAGCTGCGCGGCAGCCATATTTCAGTCTAATAAGGGCAATAAACTGACTTCGGAATTGTTACATACATTGCGCATCAGCTATTGACTGATGCCTTTGTTGCTCTTTTAGAAAGAGCATTGTTGTAGTTAAGTGGCTAGGTAGGATTGTACAACTCCCCCTCTCCTCCTGCAAAAAAAAAGAAGCCTTAGTTAAAAAAAAAGGTACTGAAATGTCAAACAGTATATAATTAATAGACAAGTTGACAAGTTTTCGAAAATATTTTACGGCATTATCATTTTTTTCCTCTGCAAGGCTCCTCTCCCCACCCCTTCCAGAATCCGAAAGGCTGGTTCACCCCTGAATAGGGGAGATGTGAGGTATCTTGCATATATGATGATAAACATAATGTACATATGCAACATTGTAACAGTCCATACTGTCTTGAACATTTGTTTCGTTTTCAGCTGTCTTGGAGGGTCCAGCGCCCCGTCAGCATGCGGTGCTGGTGAATACAATCCAAGTAATGGCTCAACGTCTATAGCTGATTGCCAGGTTTGCTGACTCTCCTTTACAACTTTTTCAGATTTAATTACAATTTAATATTCATGCAAAAGTGGTGGTTTACCTTCAGGAACAGCTTACTGTGTCTGTACATTATTAAACTGAGAAGATGCCAATCATGTACAATGTCTTTAAAAATCAAATTCACTTGAAAATGATATTTCCTTTGTTGTCATTTATTGTCTCCTAATGTAAAGATAAAAGGGGTGAAGTTTTTCTTGTTCTTTAGAATTCCTACAATACATGGATCACCTTGATAAAGTGAGAGCAACCAGGTTCTTTTCTGTAACCCAGGACATATTAAGTAGGGGCAGGGGCAACTTACCCCCATAAAAGCTTTTGTAAATGAAATGCAGTGAAAGGTTCATTTTCATGGTAAAATATCAATTAAGTCTGAGGAATAATATGTCCCTCCTCCCATCTTGGCAGAGAGAGCTAAAAGTATACCTGTTATATCCAGGAAATGCATGTATTTCATAGTTTTTATCACATATTTTATAAAATGAAACCTACTGTAAAGACTAAAAAAATTTTGGCATAATGATTATATATATATATATATATATATATATATATATATATATATATATATATATATATATATATATATATATATATATATATATATATATATATATATATATATATATATATATATATATATATATATATATATATATATATATATATATATATATATATATATATATATATATATATATATATATATATATATATATATATATATATATATATATATATATATATATACACTGTACATGTATATATATATATATATATATATACACTGTACATGTATATATATATGTATATATATATATATATATATGAATATATATATATATATATATATATATATATATATATATATATATATATATATATATATATATATATATATATATATATATATATATATATATATATATATATATATATATATATATATATATATATATATATATATATATATATATATATATATATACTGTACATGTATATATATATATTTACTGTAATGTATATATATATATATATATATAATATATATATAGATATATAATATGTATATATATATATATATATATATATATATAAAAAGATAAGTTCTGCATTGGCCATTACAAACAAAACAAATCAGGAAAAAATGACAATGTCTCTAGCCAAAAGATTATTTTAAAAACCAAATTTTTCCTTCTTCAGTGGTATGAAGTTACAACAGGAGTTTTCAAAATATTTGGTTTTTAAAATAATCTGTTGGCTAGAGACATTGTCATTTTTTCCTAATTTGTTTTATATATATATATATATATTTATATATATATATATATATATATATATATATATATATATATATATATATATATATATATATATATATATATATATATATATATATATATATATATATATATATATATATATATATATATATATATATATATATATATATATATATATATATATATGTATATATATAATATATATATATATTTTCTTTTTCTTTTTAGTCATGCCCAAGTGGTGGTTACTTTAGCTTGTCAGGAGATGCTACCTGTACCCTCTGTCCAGCTGGCTATGCCTGTAACTCCATCACAGGATCACTAACAGCCTGTGTGTCACCACAGTACTCATTGGATGGTCAGCTTACCTGTCAGTCATGCCCTGATGGGTATTTCTGTGCAAGCATATATGAAGAACCATTGGTAATATTTTTGCATTCTTTAAACTTAAATTATTTCAGATTTATATTGTTTAAGAACTTCAAATGTATCATCCATATAGCATGTAAAGGTGCTAATATACAATCTCTCAAGCACATGTGACTATTGTTCTCAATATGCCAACAATCAAGCACATCAATCAACCACATCAATCAATACATATTTTATTATGTTTGAAGATCACAAAGGTGCAATATTTTTGGGGAATATTTGGCAAAGCCCCAATAATTTCATTCCATTCACATCTTTTAAGGTTGATTCTATTCAAAGCTTTAAGAAAGTGTGTGACAAAATTTTTGTTTTGAGAGGGAAGGTGGGTGGGGGGGATGAAAATTCCCTGAAAGTTTACCAATTGGAATAAGGAATAATTGACATGATTATGATTACAATTTGCCTCCCTTTGTATATAACGTTTGCTGTCTATATGTAAGTTGGCAAAGAAAACATTTTTTTTTTGCATTTTTGAAATCTGCAGTTAATTTGCTTATTTTTTTTTTCCGTCTCAAATATTATGGAAGTTATATTCATTCTATGTAAATGATGGTGAGGCATAGTATAATAATAAAATTAAATGTATGTTTTATTTCAGAGCTGCCCTGGTGGAACGGTAGTAAACAGCACCCAGACTTCATGTGATACCTGCACTGCAGGCACTTATGCATACAATGCAAGCTTGAGCTGCCAGAATTGTCCAGCAGGTTTGTAAAAGCTTTGATTGTTAGACACAACCTTATTAAGAAGCTTTGTCAAAACAAATGTAATCCAAAGATGCTCAGCTCTGTAGAAAGTGGAAAATACAATGCAAATCTTAATAAGTGCAGAAAGGTTTATTCATAAGTTTCAGAAAAATTTGTTTCTATATTCCCAAAAGCTATGACTTGACTTTAAATCAATTAATAATTTGATATTCTGACAAATTACTCGATCCAGATTATTTTGTTAAGGAAATGAAATTTAAAGGATTCTCTTTATCAAACTGGATCCACTGGAAATAGGTTGGTCATATCTGTCAATATGCGTTGGCTTATATGACTTTATTATTAAAGTACTTTTAAACCCAAAGAAACAAACAAAGTAAGCTGTTAAAAAGAGATTTGGTGGTTTGCCTTTCTTGATTGCACTTGAATCCCATTTACATGTCATTTTGAATAGTTCTTGTGGAACTTTGCATAATATCATGCACCATTTTCCTGTGCTAAAAAAATCATGCATTTACAGCATTTTCATATTTAAGCCTTAGAATGGACTTATGGAAAAATAAATCTGATACACAACAGCAGCTTACAGTAGCTCTGTTTCCTACAATTTTTAAACCAATGGCTGCAGGTTTTATTGGGTATTTTTATAATTTGTATGAAAATATCTCTATATATTTTGTTGCATAAAGAAACTTGTATTAGACATATTACAGTCCAATGTGAGTTTTTTTAGCAATGGATGAAGTCCATATTCTTTGATAAAGTGGTCGACTCAGTACCTGGGAACAAAATTTAAAGCTGTAGGGCACTTAACACTTGGAACAGTTGTTGAGTGGCACTTTAGTGACAGATCAAAAGGCATATTATCCATACTTCATAAGGAGACATTTTGAAACTTCTTACACTGCTACTTTGCATGATTTTTTTTCCATGAGTCCATATAATGCAAATCCTCACTTATGAAATGTGAATCCATGAAGTTATTTCTTCATATTTATCTACAGGATACAAATGTCCTTCTGATGGGCTTAGTAGTCCAATCAGCTGTCCTGACGGAGAGTACCAGAATGAGACGGCCCAGACAACTTGTATCTCATGCCCTGGTGGATACGAGTGCTCTGACCCAGCGACACAACCTAACCCATGTCTGGCAGGACAGTACAGCTCTGGTGGATCCATTTCTTGCTCATCATGCCCAGAAGGTAAACGCATTGTCTATTATTTCACCTAATTACCTCAAGCAGTGTGTTACTCATTGCCACTTACGTTAGTATTGATATATTTGCCTGTAAGAAATAATGTTATTGGTAGATTTCTCTGATATTTAAATTAATTTCTGATTATAATAATAAGAATTTATCAAGATTTCCTTGCAGGTATTGGTCTATCAAGTTAATTGTGTGGTTGTTTAAAGTATATTGCACAGTATACTTTTACATCTATGGCACATTAAATTATTGTGTATTAAAAGATTCTACTTTGCAGTGATATGTGCAGGGTAAAATTAAAGTTTGTTTCAGATTTGGTTTTCCTTCTTTGAATTTGTGTTTTGTTTTAAATAAGGGAATAATTTAGTTTCCACTATCAAAGGTATTATGTTTACAGTTGAAGTCAGGTGCACTGATCTTGGAAAGAATTGTAAGTTCAAACATTACACTTTGACAAGTGTGTTTACTGATACTAACAAAGATTTTTTTTTAACAAAGTAATATAGTTTGTATAAAATTTCGATTTTTGCATGTACGAATGTTTTATACTTCATCTAAATTAACTTACAGTTAGCAATTGTTTTTAAATAAATCCTAACATATTAGTATACTCATGAAACTGAAGTGGGTATTGGAAAGCTTCTAAGATATTTGCTTTGGAAAATATTTTGAATTATAAATTGGGAAGGTTTGATAGATTTGACTGTTTAAGTTAGTCATGGAATCAAATTCTGGACAATTACTACAGATAGTCGGAAGGTTAGTAATGTTAAAATGATGATCATTCCAATCAAAAAATAGAAAGTGCAATACAGCTTTGTTAGTTGGTAAGCATGCACGTTCACACAAGTTAGTTTGTTAAATGTTACTAGTCGTGAAAGTGCTTTTTTTTCATCTAAATTTATGAGGAATAAGACCTTAAATGTTTTCCTTCCTTGGCTTGAATTTAAATAAGAGAAGAGAGATTTCCATGTTTGTATTATTTTTCCTCATAGATTTTATTTGAATAAAGTGTTTCATCCCTCGTCAATACCCATGTTTTGTTTTATGGATGTTTGGTCTCAGAAAATCCAAGTCCCCAAGAACAGATTGACCCAAGTTTTGCTTTCCTATACCTGCATACCTTTACCAGCAGTTTGGAGAATTAGGAAGCAGTATTAACATCAAAATCAATTTTCTATAGAAAATAGCTTTTAGCAGATGGATGCAGCAAATAAGAAATTCTATAGATAACCCGTGACTTAATCTTGTAATTTCATGTCAAGAAATATTTAATTCTACTCTTTTTCTTTACTGTTCTCATATTTAATTTTTGCATGCAACATTTAAACTTTCTTTTCTTTACTGACATTGTTTTTATTGGTGTTGGTGCTTTCAGAACTTTTCTTTGCATATTTTGATTCTTGTGCTTAACTTTATTGCTGATGTAAGGGAATACTCTTCATATTTCATGCATGTTGTTTTTGATAATATTGACTTTCTTTTTGTAACTTTAATTGTTGGCAGTAGAATATGTTACAGATGTAGTGGCATCTACAATCATGGACAAAGTTGTTGGCTCACTCACTGCTGAAAAAATATGCAAACAAAAACACACAAAAATCGGAGAGAACCATGTCCCCCACACCCATTCAATGTTGGGAGCTGAAATTTGGGCGCCCATGGCCTTCCGACCAATTTTCCCTAACATTGAATGGGGAGGGGAGGGGTTCGCCCCGCCCATTCAATGTTGGGAGCTGAAATTTGGGCGTCCATGTCCTTCTGACCAATTTTCCCTAACATTGAATGGGGAGGGGAGGGGTTCCCCTGGGCAGTGGGTAAGGGTGGGTGTTTGTAATGCAATATCTGGCATTATGGTGACATATTTCTTTCCATTTTCTGTTGTTGTAAGTTGACATGATTGGACTACGAATATGACCTAGTTTTTTCCAGTGCCATTGTGAAAAAATAGTGTGAAATGTGGGGTGTTTCAATGATTTCTGTCCAAGATTGTAGACAGCATTTGCTAGATTGCTCCAGCAGTCTTTTGAAAGTAGTAAAAATAGTAAATACTGCCAAAATTGATCAAGTACCTTTATGGTATTTCCATTTACTAGGTGTTGATACTGACATTTTATGACAAACCTATTATGCAGTGTATGTTCAAAATTGTTAATCTTTCTTCTTGTTTATCATAGATGATTTATTGATTGTGCTTCATTGGTTTTCATTTTTCAACTGTTCATAGTAGTTGAGTAGGTCCAAACTTTCTTGCAACATTTTGTTTTATGCAAAATAATCCACATGTAACAGGGACACCAACACAAATGGCTTTTGAGCCATTTATTTTGCAGGCAAAAGAGAATTTATCAGAATTGATCATTTCAGTGTGTGTAAGACAGTGACTTTGAACAAGATATCCTTTAATAAGCTTCACCAAGTGAACCTTAATTTGTCATGATGTAGAAAAACCTAGCTGAGGACACCACAAATTATTGGACTACTATTTAATGGAACTTTCCTTATACTACGTTGTTGCTCTGTTCTTTCACACAAGCATGCATTTGCTAGTAACAATTGACTTCCTTTTAATTTTTAGTTACTTTGAAGAAATTAAATATGCTGTAGGATTAAAGGATTAGTGCAGGGTTCAAGCAAGTCCATCTTATATAAAAGAGGACTTTTAAAAGAAACAAATGGTTAGTTCAGTGGTCAAGCATGTCCATCTTATATGAAGGAGGACTTTAAAAGAAACAAAATAGTGAAGAAAGCATTAAAAATTCTTATTTCGTTAAGAAAATATTCAAGTTTAAATTTTGGTATCATTTGTATAAAAAGGACTGAATTCAGACTAGTTGTGATGTCACAGCCTCAGATTCCTCAAATTGTTTGTGTATTCTATCATGTTTTATCCTGCGATTTTGTGGCTTATAAACACCATGGGACATGTCAAAAAAGTAGTAAAACTTAATCTAGGAAGGGTATTTATAATATACCACCTCAAGAAAGTTTGCAGAATAATAATTCAAATGGTGAAAAAATAAAATAAGCTTTCTTTAAAATACATAAAGACTTTGAGGAATCTGAGGCTGTGATGTCACAACTAGTCTGATTTCAGCTGTTTATACAGAAATGATACCAAAATTTAAAGTTTAATATCTCCTTAATGGAATAAGATATTTGAATGCTTTCTTCACTATTTTGTTTCTTTTGAAGTCCTCTTTCAAAAGATCATGCTCCACTTAACCATTTTGTTTCTATAAGATATAAGATGAACATGCTTGACCACTGAACTAACCATTTTGTTTCTTTTGAAGTCCTCTTTCATTTAAGATAAACACGCTTGACCACTGAACTTATCCTTTAACATTGATTTAACTCATCTTTTATTAATATCTCTGGACTCACAGAGGACCCATTTTGAAGTAGATTGTCCTTCACTATATTTTTCTATTAATAATTGTTAAAAGCAGCAAAATACTTAACCATCAAAGATCTGTAAAGCCACCTTTTTTATTGACATGTATAGAGTTCAAGGAAATGATGAAAATATATGTTTCATTCTTATATCAATCCATTAGCTTTTTATTTCCTGCCATAAAACTTTGAAAGGAGCACAGCAGACTAGAAAACAAGAGTCCTTCTATTTGAGATGTGGAAAAAACATTTGTATAATTATCATTGACTGAATTTGAAAGAAAATTTTAAGAATTGTATAAAGTTTTTACCACTTTTACATTTTTAAAAGCATCTTTAAACTTTGACATGCTGAAAATGTTTCTCTTTAAGCCTACCCACACCCGACACCTGAGTTAATCCTGAAAACTCAGGTATGACAATTACCAACCCAACTTCCTGTGTAGTGTATTGTGTTTCCACTGCAAACAATAATTGTTTATCTGCCATTCCCATGCACACCACAGCCAAGTTGCCTATTTGTGCATATAAGATTACACAAAGCCAGAGCTGAATAACCAGGGCACTTTTGTAATTGAAATCACTCATCGTTCTTAGGTTTCTAGTGGGAGAAGTTTGTTTTCAAACTGGTGATATAAATGGCTGTGTATCATAATGCCCGAGGTAATGTACATTAGCTGTGAATGATTGACGGACCATTTCTACTAAGGAATGATATTGCTGCATAAATAAAACAATACTATGACACTCAAAATGGGGTTTTTCAAAGTTCTGATAGTATTGCATCAAGAAATGAAAGTTTTATCGAAAATCAAATAAGATAATCTGTACCTGTTTATTTTAGTTTCATTATTTTTCTTAGTGACTTTTATAGTCAATTTAAAAATGTAATTGTCAGTTAACCATTTTAGACATTTTGTTGCCCGTCATCAAATGAAAGGCTTAGATCATGATTTTCCAGAAAGGCATCACATTCATGAAATAGGGAACTTTGAATTTGATTAAGGAGATTGACAAAAATTTAATATTTCATTATTAAATCTTCAGATTGATGATAAAATGAAATATTCCAACTATTTACAGTAACTTTAGGCAGGAATATTGGATCAAAGTTTGGTTAATAATATACATAATCAAATTTAAATATTACAGTATAATTGACTGAGAAAAAAAAAGGTTGAAATTAATAGCTCTGATGATCACCTCATCCTTTGTCACTTATTAAGAATTAAATAAAAGTTTACAAATCTTTTATGAATTTGTGCATATATAGCTTCAAACCTGTATTTGTTATTCAGCCATTAACTCTTTATTCTCTTTTCTTCTTCCCATCATTTTTTGGAATCCCACAGGATCCTACACTGCAAATCCAGGAACAGCATCCTGCACGCAAGCTCAAGAGGGATATTACACCAACCTCACTGCCCATATAGCATGTGATGCAGGCTACTACTCATTTGCATCTGCATCTTCATGTGAAGCCTGTCCAGGGGGGTATGCATGCCCAGGTGCAAGTCTTCCAGTTGAATGTACCGAGGGATATTATGCTTTTAATGGTAGCTCAAATTGTCAACCATGTCCAGTTGGGTATCACTGCCCGACAAATATTACTGCAGATCCTGTTTTATGCCCAGATGGTTTCTTTGCTAATGAGACAAAGTCAGTGATGTGTACCCAATGTGAAGCAAATCATTATTGTACAAAGACGACAGAGACTCCCTGTGATGCAGGATTTTATAGTTCAGCAGGATCAATATCCTGTGATCCTTGTCCCGGTGGATTTTCCTGTCCTGGATCAGGTCTATCAATGGTGGAATGTGGTGCCGGGTTCTATGCCACAAATGGTAGCTCAAGTTGTAAACCATGTGATATTGGGTACTACTGTCCAGCTGAGCGTATGACTGATCCAATAATATGCGCCGATGGATCTTTTGCCAATGTAACTGGATTGTCATCATGCTACTCATGTTCTTCAAATTACTACTGTACACCCAACTCAGAGATGCCATGTGATGCAGGCTTTTTCAGCATTGGAAGTGCGACATATTGTGATAAGTGTCTAGGTGGTTTTGCATGTCCAGGGGGTGGTGCAGCAATAGAAGAATGTTCTATGGGTTATTTTGCAAATAATGGTAGCTCGACCTGTGACCCCTGTCCTCAGGGACATTATTGCCCGTTTAATGGTACTGCTGATCCAATTGTCTGTTCCAGTGGATTTTATTTCAATGAGACAGGTGCTACAGAATGCACAGAGTGTACTGCTGGGTATTACTGCTCTCCCACAATGCAGCAGGCTTGTAATCCTGGTTACTATAGCAATGCTGGAGCAACAAGTTGCCAGGAGTGCCCTGGTGGATTTGAATGTAGCGGTGGAGGTGCTCTTCTAGTTCAATGCAGCGAAGGATACTATGCAAATAATGGAAGCTCAATGTGTTCCCCTTGTGACACAGGACATTACTGCCCATTTAATGGAACTGTTGACCCTATAGTGTGTCCCAGTGGTTATTTCTCAAGCAGCGCAGGTGCTTCAGAGTGTTTAAAATGTTCTTCTGGTTATTATTGTACACCGACCTCCCAGATTTCATGTGATTCTGGTTTCTACAGTTACAATGGTGCTACCTCCTGTGAGCTCTGCCCTGGTGGTTATGAATGCACCAACAATACCACACCTGTAATATGCTCTGATGGTTCCTATGCCATAAATGGATCAGATTCGTGTACGCCATGTGCAGAGGGATTCCACTGTCCACTAGAAGGACTTTCAGAGCAAATACTCTGCCCATCAGGAACATACACCTCGTCAGCTGGTCAGACTTCATGCACAGATTGTACAGAGGGAAATTATTGTAATTCAACTGCTGAGATAGCTTGCGACCCGGGATACTTCAGCTATGCTAAGATGACGTCATGCCTTCTTTGTCCCGGTGGTTCATCATGTGCCGGTGGGGTACTTCCAATTGAATGCAGTGAGGGATATTATGCCAACAATGGGAGCAACACATGCAACCCTTGTGATGTGGGATTCTATTGTCCAGTCAATGGAACTATTGAACCCATTCAGTGTCCAGACGGATCATATGCAAATGAGACGGGCTCTTTCGAGCTGTACAACATGTCGTGAAGGATACTATTGTTCTCCGACTGATGAGCTTCCTTGTAATGCGGGTTACTTTAGCTTTGCTGGTCAATCATCATGTTTGCTCTGCCCAGGGGGATATGAATGTTCAGGGGCCTCAGGAGCTGGGATATGCCCTTCAGGCTCATATGCATTGAATGGAAGTGCAGGATGCACACATGTGATAAAGGCTTTTATTGCCCATATAATGGAACTGCAGAAAGAATTGCTTGCCCTACAGGTGAAAAAATCAAAATTTGCACTGTGTTCCACACTGTAGCTTCTCTCAAAATCCATTCTGCATTTTTCGCATTAAATTATTGCACATTTTATTGATGCCTGTGTTGAGGTTTTAAACTAACCAATCACATCTCACTGTTTCCCTGTGTATGTATTTTATTACATAGCCACCTCATTGTCTTGCAAAGTCTATTTTGAAATAAATGCTATGTTAAGAACAATAGTTTAAAAACAAAGCATTATGGAAAGTGATTGGATACTCTTGGTATTCCAGTTATACAATGAAAACATTCATTTGATCATGTGAAAACTTAAACATATCACACTGATTATAAAGTGAACATTTTGGAATCATTTCATTATGTATATAGCGCATTACACTCATATTACACAACATTTGATTTTATCAGTACTGTATTATTTAAGTTGATGGCCAGTATCTGGAGTTGTTTTTAAACATTCCACGCTCATGTAAATATAAAAAACAGGTGTGTAACTGTATTCTTCTTTGTTTAGAGAGCATGAACAATACTGGGAGTGGATGGCCATTAACCATCAAACAATTTTGAAAATGTCACAAATATCACTGAATATTGTAAAGTCCCTTAAATGAAAGTGGGGATTAATTTTTGTATCAATAGATATTTGATAATTAGGAAATTTGGGGAAAGGTTGCTGTTTAAACATGCCCTGAAAGAAAGAAGTTGAACACCTTCAATTAAATACTGCACAGCTTATCAATTAAATGCTGATGTGTATATTATGCTTAATTTTAAATTTGTAATCAATCGAAGAAAACTCTATTTGCATAGGGAGGGAGTTTTTCTAATTAATTATAAAAGTATTTTGTTTTTCACTAACATGTACAGTAACTACAAGGAATCATCCTTGTTATTCTTGTGTTATCAAACTTGATTTAAAGTGCATCAAAAGTGTACAAACGTTTTCTCCCTTTGATAAATATTAGCAAGACCTGAAAATGAAATTATTAATTAATGAAATGTATCTTTTCATAGTGTACCCTCTTTGTTCTCTCCTGCTTATGCCCAAGTAGCATGAACTACTGTTTGTTTTCATTTTCCTTTTTTTCTTAAATGATAAAATCAAAAAATGAAATGAAAGAAGGAAAGATTGTTGTGAAGTGCAACTGCTGTATCACATAGCGTGTTGACTGCTTCATGCATTTTTGTAATTTTGCACGCAGCACTTGTCTTGTACTTTCTGTTTTCATTGCACCTGACTTGAAATTTTGCAATTGTGTAATACATTATGTCACGTGTAGCTTTTAGTTTCATTATTAAATGAAACATGGATGCGTTTTGGGGGAATCTAAAACTGATATAACTGCATAGACAGATGCTTTTTAGGATGGTTTGGGGTCATTACATTACATTTTGTTTAGATTTTCTACAAGGCATGCAAAATGACAAACTTAAGCTTGATTCTGCAAGTATCTATCTATGACACATATTTATCCTTTGTGTGTTTTGGTACCCTGATAGCAGCGCTCGAAATTAACGTAGGCCCGCTAGCCAGGGGCAAGTAGAACTTACGTCTGGGCTAGCTAAAACTGATCTTTCCAAGCTCGCCGGGCAAGTAAATTTATACCTTAGACTTTTCAAAAATACATTATTACACATCACTTACACAAGCCAAAATGCATAATTGTCCACTTCGATAAGGTTGAAAAGCTATAATTAACGAAAAACTTTACGAAAGATTATACTTATTTACCGTTATGTTGTCACTACTACTATCGCACACAATACACGCACACATTTTGCTATACATAACATTAGTTTTACGTTTGGGGTATGTGAAAATATATTTGAGTTAAAAGAAAAGCATTGTTTACTTCTATCTTTTCTCTGTAGGGACCAAGGTTTTTAAGCTTTTTGACGTACGTTTTCTCGGGCAAGTCAGCAGTCCATTTGGGCTAGTAGGAAAGGAGTCAAGCCAGCCCGACGGGCTAGTGGTTAAAGTGGGCTAATTTCAAACCCTGCCTGATAGTGTATTTTCTTTTCACTTTATTTTTTGCAATTTGAATAAATTAATTTAGAAACAGTTCCAAAGAACTTTTGCAAGGTATTTAATGATTTGGGCTTTTTCTTTAGGATCCGTTGTTCTTGCATGTGCTTATTTTTCCTTTTTAATATGTTTCTGCAAGACTATATTACCGCTTATTGAATCTTAAAACCTCTGATTGTTTTCTACCACTACCCATATTTATTATGTTTTGCAATACCAGTATTTTTTGTAAAGGAAATTTTATACTTTTGTATTCTTGCATGACAGTGTCATTTTAATGAGAGAATGCAATGATATTGGCTACAAAGTATGCTCTCGAAGAGGTCCACCTCTATGTATTTTAATTTGAATATAAATATAACCAGGAGTTATTCAAGTTTGAAATGTTAAACATCTTTCTAAAATAAATAAATTATGATGACAACGCTAACAATAACAATCAGACTTCCTCCACCAATCATATTGTTATATGAACGTACCATAAAGCTTTGTTATAGATCTTTTCATATCAGAATCGGTAATTTCCGGAAATCTAATTTAGATAATGTCACATGGCTGAAATTCATGTGACTATAAAGAACCAACCAAATGTTGGGGGAATACTGATCATCTGCACAAATCTTTAGGGTATGGGGTCAGCCCTATTCAAAATGCACTTTCACACTTTCACACACTATTCAACAGTATATGCATGCAAAAATGGGCACTTCACAGAACTAATCAGTGACTTTAATTGTAGCATGATTTGGTTATTAAATTCCATGCCAGACTGAAAACTTCATATAAACTGTTTTCTCTAAATTGACAAAAGATTTCCCGATATGGAAAATCTGTTGTCTCAATCACAAATAACGTGTGGTTTAGCTGTCAATAACACTCGATACTGCATTTCTACACTTTTGTTTTCAATCAATGGCACAAATTCATATCATAAAACCCTCTTCACTGAATACAACTGTTTTTAAATTAGAACAAGTATTGTCAATTTATGTCCTTATTTTGTGTTTAAACTGTTCATAAAGGATTTGATTTGTAAACAAATGCTGAGGGAATGTGAATTCCAAAGACACACAGTGTTACATTAATGAAATCAGCATATTTGATTACACATTCTAGGCCTGCATTAAACGTAACTGAGCTGTCATAGGCCTTAATTGTTTGTGAGGCCAGATTTGCCTTTTGAATCTGGTTATTTCACCAGGCCTGCTTCCTTTGGAATCCTTTTGGAAAAAATCCTGTATCAATACTAGGCCTGCAACTTACAAGCACAAAGCTTTTTATCTTGAACGTTTTCAGCTTGTTATGCGGTACGTACGTGTGCACACAAAATGTTAATGCAATTTACACGCTATGTACTTAACGTACCGTATGTATGCAAACTGACTAACTACTGTATATACTTACAGTTGTACGTGCGTACAAACAATTATAATACGTGAGTGTATTATTGTTGCTGAACAATGTTCCCTGCAGCTGATTGGTTGGTTAGTAAAAGGAAAATTCCCTCAGCATTTGATTGGTTAAAGTACCCTGATGTTTCACATTTGGCTAAACTCTGTTTGAAAAGGTCTGTAAGTGTAGAAATCAAACAATCAAATTAATTTAAATCAAATCAAGAATACAGAGATTGTAAAAACTGACTGTAAGCACAAGTTGTAGAAAAATGCTTGCACCACTCTTAAGAAGTATTTTGGGCTGTTTTGTGTTATACAACCACAATTTTGATAAGATTGGGTAGCCTATGTCACGTAACCTTCAAATGCCTGTTTACTGTGTTATCAGAACATCCTAGTGAACTTTGCTTTGTATTTGGAAATGTCCAGTGGTCCAGAGTTTATATAGAATATTTTGTTACCTTTCTTTTATTTTTTCCAATATTAGGATATTATGCAAATGACACTGGTTCTGAAATGTGCACAGAGTGTGAAGCAGGCTACAAGTGCATCAGTCCAAACCTTACTCCCATCATCTGCCCACGTGGCACATACAGCGATGCAGGATGGACCAATTGTCAAGCCTGCTCAGACGGGGAGTATGCCAATTCTACAGGTGAGGCTGCTGTCTATCATAATAATGCTGCATTGTTCAAACTACCACACATAACCAATACTATAATGGTGCAATGCAAGAGATTTCTGGAACCTGTTGTAATTATGCCTAAATACAAATTTACTTTCCATAATGAAGAAATGTGGTATTTTGGCAGCCATTTTGTTTGATGCTAATTATCTCAAAATGCTCAGTGTTGACAGGGAGAAGGTAAAACTATTTTTCAAATTTTTGGGTCAGGACAAGCACTGCCAGACTGCACCATATATAAGTGGGATTTATGTATAAGAAACAAAATGATTGAATACCAGGAACATCAAAATGCCATCTCCCAAACCATCAGTGGCTTTTGTTATTGATTTTATGGAGGGTTTTGTAGTGTTGAAAAGTCCCAAGGCAGTTTCCTTCAACATTATCTCAAGGCATCTATGGGCTTTGAGGCAATTGTGGATCAATGGAAGTGATACCAACTGACCAGTTTTTTTAATCTGGGACTCTATGGTCTTGTGTAATACCCATAGCAGGACAAGATTACAATATTTTGTAATTTGCTTGTTGGTTCGCATGCAAAGCATTTATGCGAACATATGTAATGGCGATTACATCCGTCCGGCCGTCCACAGATTTGTCCTGAGATTTCCTCAGAAATGTTAAAGTTTTTTAGAGGTACTTAAGATAGGATTAAAGACTAGTTCCTTAAAAAGTCTACAATACAGTTGATATTTTCTTAGAAGATAACTGTAAAATTATATATTTTCCAATATTCTTCAGAGATCCTCAAGTCTCTCTTGTAGCACTTGAGATTTGAAATCCTTAAAATTCTTCAAAATATTTGGGCACCAAACAGTTATATCAGGCATGATTTTTTAAACTCCACCTTTATTATTGTAATCATTTGCATAAAGTTACTACAGTATATGACCTGACCAGACTTTTTTATTTAGCATGCTTAGTCAGGGAGTGTGACAGGATGTGATTGCATATAAACATAGGGAGGGATGCCATGTGGGACATGGATGGGAGCCATGAGGGACATATGATATAATATTTACCATGTTGTATACACCAAGGGCTATATCAGGCATAATTATTTGACTCCACCTTTTTTTTATTCAACAACTCATTTGCATATAAGTTATTATATAAACTGACACTTTAATACATAGTATGCTCAATCAGGGACTGTGATGGCTAGGATGAGACTTCTTATGGAGCTTATAGGAAATGTGAGACATAGGGTGGGGTGACATGTGGGACATGGGGTGGGATACCATATGGGACATGGGGTGGGATGCCATGTGGAACAGGGTGGAATGCCACGTAGGATATGTGGTGGAATGCCATGCAGGACATAAAGTGGATTGCCATGGGATGGAATGTCATGTGGGACATGGGATGTCATGTGGGACATGGCGTCCCACCCATTTCTACAAGTCATTTGCATATAAGTTATTATATGAACTGACACTTTCATACATAGTATGCTCAATCAGTGACTGTGATAGCTAGGATGAGACTTTTTATGGAGCCTATGGGATGTCATGTGGGACATGGGGTGGGATGCCATGTGGAACAGGGTAGAATGCCATGTGGGACATGGTGGGATGCCACGAGTAACACAGAGTGTGACATAGGTTGTGATGCCATGTGTGACATAAGGTAGGATGCCATGTGTGACATGAGGTAGGATGCCATGTGTGACATAGGGTAGGAGGCTATGTGGGACGTAGGGTGGGAGGCCATGGGAACATGGGATGTGATGCCATGTGGTACATAAAGTAGGATGTCATTGGGACATTGGGAGGGATACCATATGGAACATATGGTGGGATGCCATGTGGGACATCAGGTGGGAAGCCACTGATGCAGGACACAGGGAGGGATGTTATGTGGGACATAGGGAGGGATGTCATGTGGTACATATGGTTGGATTAATGTGGGACACACATGTAGGATGGGATCCATGTGGGTCATAGCATGGGATGCCATGTGGGAGATATAATAGAATGCCCTGTGGGACATATGATGGAATGCCATGTGGGACATGGGGTGGGATGTCATGTGGGACATGGGGTGGGATGCCATGTGGGAGATATGGTGGAATGCCATGTGGGACATGGGGTGGGATGCCATGTGGGAGATATGGTGGAATGCCATGTGGGACATGGGATGGGATGTCGTGTGGGACATGGGGTAGGATGCCATGTGGGACATGGGGTGGGACATGGGGTGGAATGCCATGTGGGTCATAGGATGGGATGCTCTGTGGGACATATGATGGAATGCCATATGGGACATGGGATGTCATGTGGGACATGGGGTGGGATGTTATGTGGGAGATATGGTGGAATGCCATATGGGACATGGGATGGGGTGTCGTGTTGGACATGGGGTAGGATGCCATGTGGGACATGGAGTGGGATGCCATGTGGGACATGGGGTGGGATGCCATGTGGGACATGGAGTGGGATGCCATGTGGGACATGGGGTGGGATGCCATGTGGGACATGGGGTGGGATGCCATGGGGTGGAATGCCATGTGGGACATGGGGTGGGATGCCATGTGGGACATAGGATGCTCTGTGGGACTTAAGTGTGAGATGCCATTTTTATAATTGGCCGGATCATACGATATGGGTGTCAATTTGCATGGGCATGTGAACCATGACGGTATTTACCGTTCTAGTTTTGTTATTATAATGATTTCTGTCCTCTCTCATTATTCTAAGAAATGTGTTTTCATTGTATTTAGTTTACCATGTAATTCATTTAACTAAAAAAGTTATAAAGGTTTGAATTAGAGAAAGACAAAGGAGTTATCATGCCTTTAATGATAACAAACATACCTCTCTATTTGTGGGAACCCCTTATAAAAAAAAGGAGAAATCCTAAGTGTTTGGTAAAAGGAAGTGCTACTTAACACAATTGACATTCATTGTTCAGTGTTACTTAAAGCTAGAGGTTATTTCATTTGTAGAATATCTTTACAAAATAATACAGTTATGTATTCACTTTTTTAATGTGTTCTGGTCCGTAGTTGAGCATTACACCCAATGTCTATTGTTTTAGTACATGTTAAGATATATCAAATGTGTTTTTTTCTTTAGGATCCACGTCATGTGACGCTTGCCCGGCTGGATACTCATGTAACAGCACTAGAGCATCCCCTCAGCTTTGTCTTCCTGGAACATACAGGTAGGCACTTTTCATGCACTCACTATTTATGACCATGCCGAAAAGTTTCTCTTTAAGCCTATCTGCACCTGACACCTGAGTTAATTCTGAAAACTCAGTATTTCAATTACCAACCCGACTTCTGTTCAGTGTACTGTGTTTCCACTCCAATTAATGATTGTTTATCTGCAATTCCCATGCACATCACAGCCAAGTAGCCAAGGTTATTTGTGTGTATAAGATTACAGATAGCTAGTGCTGAGTAATTGGGGTACTATTGTGATTGAAATCACTCATCTGTGTGAGGTGTTTTAATGGGAGAAATTTGTTTGCAAACTTTTGTGTTTGTATCATATGCCTGAGCTGATGTGTGCATTAAACTGTCATTGATTGGCGGACCATTTCTCTTAAGGAAAGATATTGCTTCCTGACTTTCATAAAATACAGATCATCCTAATAGTCTTCAAAAATATATGATTGTATATTATAGCATGGAATACCTGACTTATAATAGAAACAGTTTGGATGTGCTATAGACCTTTTCAAATCTGAATTGGCAATTTCCGGATAACTAAAGTTTAAATAATATTACATGGCTGAGATTCACATGTCCATAAAGGACCAATCGTTTACTGGAGGAATCTTATTGACCAATAAAATACTGGAGGAATCTTGGCCGTCTACGCAATTCATGCACGGTATTGGACCAAGTGTATGAAAAATGTTTTCAAGCACACGTATCATACGTGCATTATGTGTGAAGGAAACACGCACGCGTATTGCTGATTAAAGTTTTTCCCTCAACCTGCACCTGATTGGTTGGGAAACAAAGGAAAAGTTCCCCAGTTTGATTGCTTGAAGTACTGCAGAAATCACGTTTGGCTAAACTCAGTTTGAAAAAGTTTATACATTTTTCTACTTCATGTCCATGAGAGTTACATTGCACATACAGGCTGATAGAGTGTGGAACACCAAGAGGGTGGAATTAACATGATGAAAATCTGTTGCAATAGATTTTTAGTCCAAAATCCTCAAAGTCTACAATGTTGAACAAAAACATCACTTCAAATCACTCACCAATAAACAAACAAAACCTTCACTGTTAAATTCCATCCTATTTTTAAATTATTACTTTAAGCCAGACACATTGACCACAGGGAAATACTTTTGTCCTTGTGTTGAGGGTGAAAGTCAGTACAGCTGCAATGAAATATGTTTACTATCAATGTCAGATTATGACCATGGAAAGTGAGGTGATGTGTGTGGAAATCCCTGGTGTAACTGCTTGTGCTGGATTGTGATTTCTGTTGTGAGCAATATAGACCCTGACAGATTTTAGACTTTGTCGGGGCATAAGACACAAACGGTATTGCGAGTTTTAGACTTAATGAAGAGGATCTGTATGTATAATATTATATTTCAAGCTCATTTGTGTTTCCCATGCTTTGCATATTACAGATACAGTACCTTTTGGTTTTCTATGAATAGCTTGGATCTTGTTTGCTAGAACGCAATTATAAGAAGCACAAAAAAACAAAGGAAACTGTTTTTAACTGTACAACAGTTGTTTTTCTGTGTAATGTAATTTTTATGGATACCCTGTATACAAGCCAGGCTTTGAGGATTGTTTGTAGGCGAATATTATCTGTTTCATCAGCTTTCATCAGGAGTCAGGTAGCTCAGTTGGTAGAGCGCACGACTGAGATGCTGGTGGTATTGGGTTCAAGCCTCAGTCAGGTCTAACCCATTTTCCCACAGCTATGCAGATCATCAAAGTGGAAGTACGTCGTTTGTGACTCATACTCCCCATTCAGCTGTTGAGAGAAGTGGCAATGGGTGAATGGCGTTCGCCATCCTTTGGAGGGGACATTAAGCTGTCGGTCTTGATGGTAGGACAGTCACACCCTACCTGGCTGACTGAACACTATTCGAGAAGAGAAGCGTGAAAACACGGTGTTCATTCACTTCCCTGAGCTAGTGGATGGATGATACACCGTTTGGGCAGCTCTCCCCTAAACTAAAGCTCCGATGTTTGTAAAGCGTTCTTGAATATACTTGTATAGAAAGGCAGCTATATAAAATAATTACTATTACTATTTCTATTACTATTACTATTACTATTACTATTACTATTACTATTTCTATTACTATTACTATTTCTATTACTATTACTATTACTATTTCTATTACTATTACTATTACTATTTCTATTACTATTACTATTATTTCTATCATTACTTGTTTCATAAGTTGAAGTTTGTTCTATTTGACAAAGTGAGAAAAATGACTTTGTATTTCCTTTCATATTGATAGTGCTGGGGCTACCAAGTACTGCACTTCATGTGCTGAAGCTTCCTATGCAGACAGCCCTGGTGCTGATAGCTGCTCTCCATGTCCAGCAGGCCATTCATGTTTGGATTCATCAGCAAGTAAGAAACAATCACAACATAATCACATATTTAGATATATCAACAATAATCTGTACAAATTCTTTAGATGTGCTAGTGCTAGTATTAACAATTAAAGTTTGTTATATTAATATATGTTAGTTAAATATTTCATTTCTTACAATTCCATAGATTGATTGGTATATTGACAATTGAAGTCCTTTCTACCTGGTTCCAACACTATTTTATCATAGTGAATATAATCATTTCCAGTGTGACATGCACACCTATAATTTCCACTGTCATTTTTTTCCAGTTCGACACACATCAGTTAAATACTAATAATATGAAATTGTAATATTACTGCATATATGCTGCAGAACATGATATTGCAGTTAGTGTTTCCATCTTAGTTTCACTTCAGCTCAGTTTGACAGCTAACTTTGTTCCTCCAAACCCTATTTTGGTATAACCTTCCATGTCACTGTCTTCTCTTTGTACTATCTTCTCTTTGTTCTGCAGCACCGGTTACCTGCCCTGATGGGTATTACTCCTTGGAAGCACAACCCAGTGCAATCCCTGCCCTGGTGGGTATGAATGCTCTAATAAGGCTGTTTCTCCTGTGCTCTGTACTGCTGGCTACTACGCTGTGAATGGAAGCATAGCATGCATGTCATGTGATCCAGGATTCTACTGCCCTGTGGATGGACTCACTGAACAGATTAGGTGAGAGTTTGGGGGCCATTACTTTACCCCCAGTCCTATTTTTGTTGTATACTGGTGTCTTCAGTGTATGTAGATGGTTTCTACAGTCAAATGTGTAGTATTATGAACTCCTTAGACTGTGGAAGGTTATAAGCAGGGAATATCTTAATGGTGTCCTCAGTCAGTTAAGGGAGTAGCTTGCATTTTGATTACTGAAATGTTTCTTATGACAAGTAAGCTTCTTCTTCGAATGAACACAATCAGATTGCATGTGTTGTTTAGTCCATTGTCTCACAAAGAATGATTTTTTGGCACATTTGACTCGGAATGTCGCAGTGCTGTTAAACTTCAACAAACAAAATTGTATGGTTAAATGAGCAAAAGATTGTGTAGAATACTTTACTTAGCAGCCTGTTGTGATATGCAATATTCCACCAAATATTAGCATGCCTGTACATTTGTTTCTGAGCATGCCATGCCCACTTTTTAATTTTCTGCTTTGATTTCTGATGCAAAGTTTGATACTTTTACATGTCGAAATGTTTCTCTTTAGGCTTACCCGCACCCGGCACCTGAGTTTATCTTGAAAACTCAGGTATGACAATTACCAACCTGACTTTCTGTTCAGTGTATTTTGTTTCCACTCCAAACAATGATTGTTTATCTGCCATTCCCATGCACACCACAACCAAGTAACCCACGTTATTTGTGTGTCTAAGATTACAGAAAGTTAGTGCTGAATAATCAAGGCACTTTTGTGATTGAAATCACTCATCGTTGTTAGGTGTTTTAGTGAGAGAAATTTGTTTTCAAACTGGTGATACAAATAGCTGTGTATCATATGCCTGAGGTGATGTGCATTAATTAACTGTGAATGATTGATGGACCATTTCTCCTAAGAATGATATTGCTTCATGTACAGCTTTGGTAAGATATTCAAGTATCTTCTTCAGACTGTTTGCAACACTAGTACCTTCTACTTAATAGGGGAAATTGTTTTTATCTAACTTCTTGCAGCAATAATGCAGAAAAATCCAATATAGTTTATGAGCATTCATTTGTATTAATGTGATTATGATAATAATGTGTAATATAGTATAATGTTTCTAATTGATTTGAAGAATAGTTAAGTTTTAAGCTTATTGTTATAGTTAGATTATATAGTAAAAATTGTATAACAAAAAATTAACAACTTGGAGCTTTAATGATTGTTTTTTATTAAACATCATTAGGTAGTATTTCCTATCCTCTTATTTGAATCTTACTTTGTCTATGTTCATAGTTGTGAAGAAGGAAAGTACTCCGATTCCAGCAATGCTACCAGCTGCTCCATCTGTCCTGCTGGCCAGGAATGTTACGACCGGTACTCAACCCCTGTTAACTGTACTAGTGGGTACTACTCATTGATCGGGAATGTTAGCTGTACTGAATGCCCTGCTGGTTATGAGTAAGTAGTAAATTTCTTAAAAGTTATAGCAGAAATATTCAGATAAATCCATACTTCAGCCATGAAAGCCCATCTGAATGGTGCTTTTCTCCAGTTTCCTTAGTTTAAGTGGATGAGACTGTCCAATGACTCCCCATGGATAGGATGCCAGTCCATCTCAGGTTAACTCCCCAGCAGTGCTGGTACTCATAGCTGAGTGGACTGGAGAAAGTACAGTAAAGTGTCTTGCTAGAACACAATTTATCGCTTGCGATGGGATTCAAACCTGGTACTTTTCGCATATGAACATGATGACCTAACCATTGAACCACTGCACTGCATAAATATTATACAGTAGTTAACCCTTTACCAGCATTTTTTTTTAAATGCACTTGGGGAGGGGGGGGGGGCAGGGTCAAAGATGGGGGACCCAAAACGGTGATAATATCACTGCATGGTAGAGTAAGGGTTAAGATGATATTGAGATTGTTAAAAGTTTTCTGCCTATGGACAACCAGCCATTGAAAGATTGAAAGAAAATTGAAAACTTTTTTCCTGAATGTAAATTTTTGATATTTTTACCCAAGTGTACAATGTTTTGTCAACAAATTCACCCCTGAGCTTCCTTCTATTTTACAGATGCCCCTCTGTAGATGCTGAGCCTGTCATATGTAACCCTGGTGAATATGCCCCAGCAGGGAGCACAGGATGCACCCAATGCCCTAAGGGGCAATATTGCCCAGAGCCCCCATCAGCTGCCCCCATCTCCTGCCCAGCTGGATGGTATGCCGATTCCAAGGGCAACACGAACTGTACACAGTGCCCTGCAGGTAAGATGGTCATTTAGATTGTTATTACAAATTTCTATGAAGCTATGAAATTTCAAAATGGTTGCCTGTTAGAAATACAACATTTCAGAGTCTATGCACCATGTATATACTTGCACTTAACCACATTCTTTATAGTACTTCTTTTTGATGAAGATAAAAGATAACAAAAGTGTTTAATTGTTTTTATTATAAAAATAGAGATCAATAAGAGATAAGTATGCATCAAACCGCTTATCGCTTCTCTTGTTCGGAAACCTTATGAGATGTAACAAACTCCAGAAACAATGTGATTCAACAACCTTTCTCGTATCGATATAAATGTCTACCTTGTCAGCATGTGTTGATCTTGGCCATTGGTTCTTCCAAAAAATGTTCTGTATTCAAACGTATTTAATCCTCCTCTTCCACCCCCCTCTCTACTCTGTTTTTAGTTTTTCACCACTGCTCTAATAAAATGATGCCCATGCTTTAATAAAACAAACCACTGTGCCCTGTTCTAATAAGTGCCCCTGCTCTTATAAGCGCCCCTGCTCTTATAAGCGCCCCTGCTCTAATAAGTGCCCCTGCTCTTATAAGCGCCCCCTGCTCTTATAAGCACCCTGCTCTAATGAGCGCCCCCGCTTCAATAAGCACCCCTACTCCAATAAGCACCCCTACTCCAATAAGTGCTCCTGCTTTAATAAGCACCCTGCTCCAATTAGCACCCCTGCTCTAATAAGTGCCCCTGCTCTAATAAGCGCCCCTGCTCTAATAAGCGCCCCTGCTCTAATAACCCTCCTGCTCTAATAAGCACCCCTGCTCTAATAAGCGCTCCCGCTCTAATAAGCGCCCCACACTTATTGCTTTAATAAGCGCCCTCGCTTTAATAAGCTCCCCCCGCTCTAATAAGTGCCTCTGCTTTAATAAGTGCCCACCCATCATATTTTGACTGATCACATAATTCATTTGATTTATTTGGAGACATTTGATAAGTGCTGTTGCATTATTTGCTTATTTTGCATCTGTGGCTCACAATGTTTGTGGTGGTGGTTATTGTGGGTCTAGTATAGAACCAGCTCACACAATGTAGTTTGAATAGCACACTGTACGCGGCAATGGAGTATAGGCGCTTATTGGGAAGATCTTTGGCCCTAAATAGTCATGCAATTTTATGAGCGCTTATTACATCAAATACGGTCATTGGAATGAATCTTGAACCTTAGAAAGGACTGGTCTGAGAAGTTTATTTGCATGGTGTGACATCACATTCTGTCCTTCATGCTATTAATATGCATTCCCTACCCATGAAGAGCAATATTAGTTTCAACCTTGGTTCATGTGAGTTTTGTTTGTCTTCTGATTTACCTTTACTCTTTCTCACATCACCTATCTGCTTTGCGCCAGGTGGCACATTTGGTCTTATTCACCCTTCTGTCACCATTAAATTTCACTGAGAAGAAATCCTTATTACTTTACATACATTTTGTTTTCATATATTAGGAAGTTCATGTGCTGACAATACAGTGGCACCAGTTCTCTGCCTGGCAGGATACTACTCTGATAGCAAAGGCCAAGAGGCATGTCAAGCTGTAAGTATCAAATATTAAAATATTAATGCATTCAATTAATTTGAGAAAGGAGAAAGGCGGGAGTGGTGACTAATGTCTACAATTTTGTGATTTGTCTCAGTTGTGTTATTTCCTAGTTTGTCTTTAGCTATGATATTTTTACTTGTGGATTAGTTCTGTGGTCAAACAAGTCCATCTTGTATGAAAGAGAACTCTAATTGAAACACAATGGTGAAGAAAGCATTCAAAAATGATATTCCGTTCAGGAGATATTTAAGATGAAATTTCTTATCTGTGTAGAAATGACTGGTGTAGTAAGTCTACTATGGAAGTTTGGTGCCTTCATCTTCACACAGTCTTAGCAATTGTTAATGTATTTTAAAGAAAATCTATTAAATATTTGTACTATTTCAATTATTTTGCCTCAAACTTTCTTCAGGTGGTCAATTATTATTTTTACCCAAACAAGATTCTGTTTGACTACTTTCCATACATATCAGATGAGTTTTTAAGCCACAAAATCGCAGGACAACATATGATAGAATACATAAAAACTTGGAGGAATCTGAGGCTATGACATCACAACTAGTCTGATTTTAGTTGTTTCTACACAAATTGTACCAAACTTTAAACTTAGATTAGAACTGTTTTTTTTGGTCCACTTTTTTCTTAAGATACCCCGTTTAATGTTGACTATTGATATATGATTTCTTTTCTTTTTTTCATGTTAAGTTTGTGTCGTAACATATTTGTTAATTATGTTTTCATGGGGGTTTCTGCCTCGATAAGCCTTTCTGGCTTGAGCAGATAACCCCCTCACTATCCCTTGCAAATTGTCACAAATGTATGTAAAGCTCATTTATTATTTTCTTAACCTGTATATTGTTGTATTTGCAAGAGAGTGAAAATAAAGTTACAATCAATCATAGATATCTCCTTAACAGAATAAGATTTTTGATTGCTTTCTTCACCATTTTGTTTCTTCTGAAGTCCTCTTTCATATAAGATGGATTTGCTTAACCACTGAACTAATCCTTTAAGTATATACTTGGAGTGTTTTACCCTGTTAAGCTCCTTTTGCATGGTTGCCACTATAATTTATATTTTTACTATGTAAATATTTTCTCAAATTTGAACATGTTTTGTGAACATGAAAAATGTTGTAAAGAAACAAAAGTATATGAATCTAAAAATAAAATGAAAAGTAATTGCTTCAGACTGTTTTGAATATACTTGTTGACATAATAAAATGCTTAAAAATTTTTTTTTCTTAAATCTAAGCGCAAAGAGCCGATTGTGTTATATATGTTAAGCACCATTCTCTGTAGAAATAACCTTGATATTTAATTTGTAACTATGAATGCAGACACGAGTAGTAGGTTATATGTTTTGTTATAGTCAAGATTGTATATGAAAGGAGCACTAGATCAAAAAGTGAGGGCGCTTGTTTTTGCGAATTTCACTGATATATTATCCACAAAAGATTGATAAACTTTATGCCTCCATAGCCCACAGACAACATGAGAGCAAAGGTTACTTGAATATTCATATTAAACAGAAATTTGCTATACCATTGCATGCTAGTTAAACATTTGATTTTTTTTTTTTTGGGAACTATTCCCTCACTTTTCGGTCTAGTGTGCCTTTAAAAGATTTAATTTTCTATAGAGAGACACTTTTTATGACAAATTTTTGTTTTCATTTTGAGGGAAAACAGGGCTACAGATTTTTGAATGTTATGAGGAATTGTTAAACCTCCCAGATTTATATCCTGAAAGGATGCCTTGATTTTATCACTGGCTGTTTTATGGTAACATTTCCTCTCTTTTTCTATCATCCTTCAGTGTGTTGATGGGTTTTACACCACAAATAATGGATCTACAGAATGCACGAATGTCCTGCAAACTCCAGATGCCCATACAAGAATTTGGGACCAATTGCCTGTGCTGGGGGATATGTAAGTACATTTACCTGTTTACTTTATTAAGAGGGACTGTAAAAAAGTTCAGATCCTTTTGAACAAATATTGAATGATTCAATTTATTTTTCAATGATTTATTTCTCTTAATTAAATCATTATTTTTAGCTGATGGCCCAGTCTTTAAATCTTGTTAATAGCACGTATAGTTTTTTAATTATGACTGATTAAAGTTTTAGCGATCTGCAGTGAATGCATAATTTATGTTAAATTTGTGATGTATGACCAGGTTGGTAGCTGAGAGCTTGATGCCTATACCTGCTAGATTGTGGTTAACCCTTACTCTCCCAAGGTTCCAAAAATAGAATAAGCTATTTCTGAAATTTTTGGAAAGAGGATTTTTTCAGCACTTTCTGTTCCATTTGTACCAAAACAAGTTCGACTTTTATGAAAGCTAATATGTTGAACTTTCCTAAAATGTGCATATTTCCCAACTCAAATATGCAAATTAGGTCATTGAATTAGCATATTAGGTCTCCAAACATTCTATCTTTATGACACGCTTGTGCCTTGTGGCTATATAGCAAAAAAATATGAGTAGAATTTCTGAATCGTCCTTGGAAAGACCTTTCATTTGATACTATTCATGGATTTTTAGGAATCAGAAGAAAAAAAATGACGCAAATATGAAAAATTTGGTACATTTTGATCTAAAAATTATCCCCGATTCTGTGAATAATCTATCTAATAGTGTATGGCACTAAATTTTCCAAAAAAATGCATTTTCCCCGTCTATGATGTCCAAAACTAATAGAATGCAGAAAAACAAGATGTTGACATCATCATTTGCAAAAAATAAAATAAGAAATTATGCAAATGAATGCAAATTAGGCCATTTACCTAATTTATTATGCACGAAACTGTTTTTTGTTTATTTCTGACCCAATTTCAGCCATTACAAGCTTTACAGCTACTGTTATGTTGATAGACTATGCTGATTATCTATTAGACACTTACTTCTGTTCATTCCACATGGAATTCATAAGAAATGTTTGCCGAAAAGGTCCAAATTTGTAGTCTTCTGCTATACCTTGTTGCTGCAAATAGAATTTAAAAAAAAAAAAAAAAAAATTGCAACTATATTCATTCAACTTACTTTAGTTTGGTCTTCCCATAACCAGTTACCGAAGACCTCGTGTCGATCCCAGTCACTCTCCACCAGTACCTCCCACAGATGATAGTCTTTATTGGCTGCAGGGATGACCTTCGACCGTTGTATCTCCTGCAGCCGAGCGTTCCGCTCTTCCTCCCTGGTTTTGAAGGCAGCTTTTTCCGCTGCAGTCAGATTTTCTTTGAATGGTGATGGTGGCGAGACTGCAGCGGAAGGCCTGGAAGAGGGGCCTGGGCTCATCTTCAACGGTCTGTCCCTCTTCCTCTTGGGTTGGGGAGTAGCGGGCGGCTCGTCCTCTTCAAGCATACGCATAACATGTTATCGCATAACATGTTATTGTGGTTTCTAGTAGCGGGCGGCTCGTCCTCTTCAAGCATACGCATAACATGTTATCGCATAACATGTTATTGTGGTTTCTAACCTGCCCAACAATTTTGTGATAACCGTGGGGACAGACTTTTACAGCCGGGAAGCCCGGGGGTACATACAGGGGTCCAAAATGTTTGTTTTATCGATCTAGTCATCACCACAACAGTGGCATAGCCAGGGGGAGGGAAAAAGATCATGGTCCCAAAAAATGTGGCATCAAAATAATGTACCGGTACTAGGCCTATATACAAGCATTTTCCTCTAAATGGGCCTGGGGCACCCCAACATGTGTATTTTGCCCTAACATGGGACCCCTACTCCACTTTCCCCCATAAAATTGTGATTTTGGCCCCTGAAATAATGGAACTTGGATTTTGTGAAATTGGGAATACACATATTTCAGTAGGCCTAAATTTACAATTTTGCCATTGGGAAATACATATATTTCAGTCCATTTAGAAATGTTATTATTGGGGTTCAGCTTTCATTTGTTTCATTTAGGCTATCATAGAAAGGACCTAAATCCTTTTTTTATATGTGATTTTAGTGTCCCTTTTACTTGTTTATCATAACAAGCAAAAAATCCCTGCTAATTTATCATTAGAATTCTCTAAGCCTTATTTTATTACTACACATTTACAATGTAGTACTTTCGCTATTTTTGGAAGAAAAACTCACCAACTCCGTAATTTGGAACAGATCGCTATCCATCTCAGCAGGCTCAATATTCTCCTCTTCCTCAATCTGGTCGAGTTCTGGTACATCTTCTTCATCAGAAGTACCTTCCGACCCCTCTGAATCATTATTATTTTGAAGAAAACATAGGAGTCGGAAGGCACGTTCGCCGTTGTATCTCGCCATTTTGTTGTATCGAATGTGCGAAGAAAAAAAAAAAGAAGAAAAAAAGACGTGAATTTACGTCATCATTAGAGACCTTTTAGGCAGGTAGAGGGGGTGCATCTGTTATTGTAATAGTTTGTCTGAACGATCTATTTCTCCTCTACCTGTAGAGATTTTAAAAATTCCAATACAATATTTGGGCCGGTTTTTATGATTTTTTTGATAAAAAAAGGTCAAAAATGGCCTAAAATCACAAATTTTGGCATATTTTCTTCAAAAAAACAGAAACATTGACCAAGTACAAGTAAAAATCGTGTAGCAACCAACAATTCAAACTATCTTTATACTTTACCTAAAAAAAAAAAAATAGAAAAAATATTCATGTATGACATTCGTCGTAATGTTCTTTTTTTTTTTTTTAAACGTTTGTTTTAAAAAATGCACTTTTTTGTAACGATTTTACTCAATTTTTTTTAATCTAATCCCCCAACAAAATAACCATATTATGACAGATCTATTCAATCTGGTTTGAATGAACTTATTTGCAGCTCTATAGGATTTTGGGAAGGTACTCAAATGTTTTTTTTTGAAAAGGGATCGTTAGCGTCACGGTCACCGTGACGCTGGGAGAGTAAGGGTTAAGGGTATAGTCAACACTTTCAAATGTTTGGTTACAATTCCTTTCCATTTTTAACAAATGTGTGACTAGCAATTAAAAAACCCCAAAAGGGTTTACATAAAGAAATAGGAACTTCTGCCATGTCATACATCACAAGAGGTACTAAAAGAGGAACAAGAATTTGCATATTTTGGCCTGAAAATTCAAAATGCTTTAAAATGGTCAATTTTTAACCGATTTAAGTGAAATATTTTACTATTTTCATCTTTTTTCATGGATTTTAAAGCAATTTAGCATAAGTTGCTGCTGCACGTCCATATACCTTTAAATAAGTAGGCCTGAAATAAAAAAAAATCAAACTGAACAAACAATTTGGATACTGTTTGCTATCCCAGCTAATTCATTTTAGTTCAAGTCAATTAAATTCATTTCAGCAATTCAGCAACATTGCATGCCTTCCATGTAACAATCAAAACACCTTTAAATAAAACTATAAATCTGACAAAATTGCAACAAGAAACAATATATTGGAATAGAATTAATAACCTATGTTCTTTAGTTGCTACTAGTCATTATATGTGTAAAACACTTTTTGCCAAATATTTGCCAATTTTTGCAATACTGGATTGCCTTTTTATATTTCAGTATACCTTGGGTGGAACCACGGAATGTTACCAATGTCCAGCTGGTCAGGCATGTGGCAGTGATGGTCAAGGAACATGCATGGTGAGTTGGTATTTTCTTTTGTCCAAACCTTACTGATAGCCACAGCTATGTTCTGAATAGCTATGGTCTCAACAAAAAATTGACAAAATAGATCATTACACCCAATCCTCACTACAAATTTTCAGTCTTTTCACCCACAAGAACCTCCATTTTGTGGGTATGACTTTTAAGACTGCTAGAAGCAATTAAGAAACCCACCACAGATAGTTCAGTGATTTTACACATCAGAAATTACACTCCTAATCATCTATGTGCACACAATGGAACTTATTGTGAAGAGCCAGGTATTGTGGATTTGGTTACTGCAGGGCCAAGTCATGCATTTAATGTGGGACTGAGGATTCATTTGGACTTTTAAAAGGATGTTTTCATCAGTGAATTATAAATACTCTGGTGAGTTTGGATGCATTGGACTGGAAATTTATAGCCAGAATTATTCATCATGTGGTTTGAAGCAAGTGAACTGCACATTGTGAAATGCTTTAAAATGGCTGAAGCAATGCAGTAAATTTAATATGAAAATGCATCTTGCATCCTGGTTTACAATGATAACTATATTTGTAATGTATAATGCCTAAATGTAAATGTGTTTTCTGTCATCCTTTTTCTATCATTATTACTAAAGTGATTATTTCTGTGAAGTATTATGCTTGTGCAGAATCATGCTTTGTTTTGATGCAAAGAAATATAACACTTAAAAACCTCAAATTTGATTTTCATTTTTGAAATGAAACAAAAATTCATTTTTTTTTACACAGATTGGTGAATACTCAAATGGCACTCACTGTGTATCCTGTCCTGCAGGGTTCATGTGCCCATCACCATTAGGCACCCCACAAGAGTGCCCTGATGGTACCTACCAAAATGCAGAGGGCCAGGCAACATGTAAACTGTGCCCTGCTGGGAAATTTTGCCTCTACAAAGAGGGAACTCCATCAAACTGCCCTGAAGGGTACTATAGTTTGGCTGGTCAACAAGTTTGCTCTGTAAGTATACAATAATTACATTTTGTGTAAGTATTGTGTAGCTCAGTGTATGTGCATCATCTGGAAATGTACCTTGCTGTAATGGAATTCACCTTACATACACATGTAAGTGCATGGGTTATCGTTAACTTTAATAGAAATTCTCTATCAGTATACCTTCATATACCAGTTATATAATAACACCGGCACCACACATGTGTACTGGAGGTACAGATTAAGCACACAAGCAAAACTGGATACTGTGAGGTGTAAGTGTGCAGGAGTGCAAGGATATTGATGTAAATTTTCTAGTAAAATGCGATCACACGAGGTATTGTACCTGAAAAACTGAAATGATAGCATTTAGATAAACAACCTGCAGACAAACTTTGTCAATTAAATTTATAAATTTATGTGGAACAGTGTCTCTTGCAAATTAAGCTTTTGTAAATGACAAGAAAATTTGAATGTCTTGAAGACCCAATTTATCTCATTTCTTTTCTTTTAAGATTTTAAAAAAGTTACCTTATTGCAACAAGTTTCTCTTTTAGTCATGCAAATCTCTGTTTGTTTTCTGCAATGTGATTGGACTGGATGGGACACCTTCTAATTTGCATAGAACATAATTTTGTGACAAATGTATGAATTCATCATAGAAGGTTTTTCTATTATTTTTAGGGAAGTTGCCTTTCTCACTAGGTGTTTAATTCTGTTTTAGATTTTGTTACTTTTAAGAAAAATTTGATTTTGGGGCTTTCAGGTGCCCCATACAGAAGCAGCAATTACCTCCTCCACTACAGAAACCCAACTTTCCATTATCCAGCGGCAAAGTGATGTTAGAAAAAGCTGTGTCTTCAATGAACCTTTGATTGAATGATATGATATGAGACAATATTTTGTATACTAACGTGATACAAAACATTTCATTTTTCAGGCCTGTTCCATTGGCATGTGGAGTTATTCAGGTGATAAGTCATGCAGTCTCTGCCCTACTGGTAGCTATTGTGTGAATAACTCAGTGGCAGCTCCACCTCAGAACTGCTCAGCAGGGTTCTACTCCTTCACTGGGGATGGAACATGCTCTTCATGCCCATTGGGTAAGTTCCTCATACGGAAGTATTTACAACCCCTTTTCCCCTCCCTACTGCCCCTCCTTTGTTACTGTATGCGTTTACTATACCTTATGGATTACTTATTTTTTCCACCTTATAATATCATAGCTCCCTTGATATAAAATTATCTGCTTCCTTCATCATGCTTCCCTCTACAACCATATTTAATCCTCCTTCCCCACCCCCACTCTCTCTCTACATTATTTCCCCACCCATACACCTCCTCTCTCGATCCCAGCTTTCTGGCTTTTAGTTCTCGTGTTTATCTCAATCTCCCCCTGTTTACTCTCCTTTCTACCTCTGATATGATTTAACCTCTCAGGCACAATTTGACCCTTGCTGTTGTGGTGCCGCTAAACTCTCATCAAACAAACAAGCATATAGTTAAGACCATACTGGGTTTATCTAATCTAGACGTTTGCTCTACAATTAAAGATTAATGTTAAGACAGAGTGTTTATATGCATATTTAATTCACAGGGGAAAGGACTTTGGCCGGAGTAGAATGGCCTGACTTTAGGAGGGTCATTTGCGTGTGCAAAGTCCTTTAAACCATATATGAAATACGCATATAAACATGATGCCAAAACATTAATCATTTTATTAAAAAATTGTGTTAGGTTGTTTAAAATGCAGAAAAAACAACTAAAAAGGATAAAAAACCAGAAAAGTTTACATTGAATTTATTGCTTTATTAAAAAAATAACCTGTTTTGAAAATGGAATAAACCAAATGATTATTGTCGTGTATTAGCGGTATTTCATGCACGGTTCATAACAATGCAAATACACCATAGAAATTGTATAATTTAATTTAACAAAATGAAACTTCCTTCCCTCTTGTTTCTCCTCTTTGTCTGTATGTCCTTTTGGAAGCCCCTTATACTTTTATCACATCACACTTTGTGCTGTGCTGATGCAACTTTAAAACACTTAACACAATTTGAACCGTGCCGTCCAAGTGCCATAAACAACATGACCATGCAGTTTGGACTTCTTGTCTGGCATAAAATGTCTTTTGTAAAAATTGTGTACTTGATTATGTTCAATTCATTCTTGCTAAGAAGAAAAAATGTGGTTATAATGCGTTCCAATATTTAGAATACCGTATCTGACGTAATAAACGCCTGGAGCACTTACAAAAATAATATTGCACCACTTTTTAGGCCTGAAGTTGCTTTCTAATAAGCGCCCATGCTCAGGCCGCGTATAGTGTGCTATTGGAACTGCACTGTACATATATGTCAACTGGTTATATACTAGCCCCTAAATAACCAACACCAAAACATCGTGAGCATCACATGCAAAATTAGCAAAGAATGTTATAAAACGTGAGTATTTTGAGTCTTCAAATTAATCAAATGAATTATGTTATCAGTCAGTTGGGTGGGGGCTTATTGGGGTAGGCACGCTTAATACGTCGAATACAGTAGTTTTTTTTCTTAAAAAAATGAAATTTTCTAGTCTCTGAAATTTACGTTACTCATTGTGATCCTTTGTACCTTACAGGTATTTTCTGATAAATTAAAATTATTTTTATATGCAAAAGTATTTCAATCCCATAGCTAAATCATTTAAAATTTCCATTGTACAGTGATTGATTTTAATGAGGGGTGAAATTGCTCATATGATATGTCAGAGTATGTCATTTAATCTCTTAATATCTAATCCATTTCATGTGGGATTAGAGTAAACATTATTGAAAATGTAGCTAGTATCATACTGGTTAAAAGGCTGTGGACTACTTGATGAAATGATTAGAATGGAAACACATTTTCAGGTCATAAAACTAATGGATAAATGTGTAAAGATTTTGGTGATACTTCTGCTATTATAAATAAACTTCTGAAATTATCCATCTGCAATTGTTTTTCATAGAAATGTAGCAGTATTATTTTTCACACCATTTTATGATTCCTTTAGTAACCTTTTCCTACAATTCATTTCCACATACTGACGAATTTCTTATTTAGGTGAAATAAAAATTGCGTGAAATTCTGAATGATTATTTCCGCATACTGACAAAGGTCTTATATAGGTGAAACGAAAATTGGCGCGAAATACTGAATGATTATTTCCACATACTGACGAATGTATTATTTAAGTGAAACGAAAATTGGCACGAAATACTGAATGATTATTTCCGCATACTGACGAATGTCTTATTTAGGTGAAATGAAAATTGGCGCGAAATACTGAATGATTATTTCCGCATACTGACGAATGTCTTATGTAGGTGAAAGAAAATTGGCACGAAATACCAAATGATTATTTCCGCATACTGACAAAGGTCTTATTTAGGTGAAAGGAAAATTGGCGCGAAATACTGAATGATTATTTCCACATACTGACGAATATATTATTTAGGTTAAAGAAAATTGGCGCGAAATACCGAATGATTATTTCCGCATACTGATGAATGTCTTATTTAGGTGAAAGAAAATTGGCGCGAAATACCGAATGATTATTTCCGCATACTGACGAATGTCTTTTTTAGGTGAAAGGAAAATTGGCGTGAAATACTGAATGATTATTTCCGCATACTGATGAATGTCTTATTTAGGTGAAAGGAAAATTGGCGCGAAATACGGAATGATTATTTCCGCATACTGACGAATGTCTTATTTGGGTGAAAGGAAAATTGGCGCGAAATACTGAATGATTATTTCCACATACTGACGAATGTCTTATTTAGGTGAAAGGAAAATTGGCGCGAAATACGGAATGATTATTTCCGCATACTGACGAATGTCTTATTTAGGTGAAAGGAAAATTGGCGCGAAATACGGAATGATTATTTCCGCATACTGATGAATGTCTTATTTAGGTGAAAGGAAAATTGGGGCGAAATACTAAATGATTATTTCTGCATACTGATAAATGTCTTATTTAGGTGAAAGGAAAATTGGCGCGAAATACTGAATGATTATTTCCACATACTGACGAATGTCTTAGAAGCTTTTTGAAATAAGATTTTGCCTAAAATATCTTTATTGTAAGTACAATTGTCAAAAGATTAGCATTTTCTCTCTTCAATGATGATATATAAAGCTATATGATATGTTTATCAACTTTTATTTCATCAAGCTTTAAAATTTTCCTAACATTCGTCAGTATGCCGAATTAATCATTTCAATTTTAACATTCGTCACTATGCAAATGACATTCATCACTACGCAAAAAGAGGGACGATTTGTTACTTTGTTGTTGCTCGTATAAGGTTTGTATAGGTGTAATTAAAGTTGTCTGTTGTTTATCTGTAGGTACATACAGCGGAGAAATGTCAAGTGTATGCAACCCATGTCCTGCAGGCTACCTGTGTGTAGATCCAAGTTTGGATCCCGTTCTCTGTGCAATTGGAACATACAGTGGACTTGGAGAAGTATGTATCTTATTCACAGGAAGAAGTAAAATTCATTTTGCTATTCAATTTGCATCATGTTTCATGGGTATAAATACTATAATGTTTGGTAGGATAACTTTGAAGAATTTTGTTGCAGTTGGGTTTAGTTCATGATAGCCAAGAACTATAAAACTCTATTGTGACTGTATTTTTCAACCAAGTATGCAGGAAATGACAGGTTACAGTCCCAATGTGGAAGGAAAGTGTAGCTGCTAACATTTTGTTGCTAGGGCCAAATATGCATATTTTCTCCCGATTGATTTCTTCAACATTAAAATCTTATATACCATCTTGGATTGTAAATGCTGTTCATTATGTCTGAGACAAGAAAAGCATGAAAAGATAATGTCAGTAAGTGTCTGACCAGTTGAAATAGTTTGAGTGACAAGAAGGATAATCTATATTTGTCTTTATATCCCCACCTAATCTGGAAGACAAATAACTGCCTCTGCAGTCATTTATGTTAAGAGTTGGTGGTAATTGCCAGTGTTAATCTGGTACACAACGAGAACACTAAAATATTAATTGAGTGTATTACAATTGTTGCATATATTTATAATTTGAAGTTGTATCTTTTAAGCAATTTTATGATTCTGCCTCTCAATTACACTTCACTACAGACAGATTACACAATTGACCAGCTTCAAGTGTGTATTTTTATCTTGAGAGGGGTAGCCATTTTGAAAACATTCCATATTACATATTGTCTCATGGTTCATCTCTTCCTCAGGGTTTCTCATGCACTGACTGCCCTGCAGGTTTCTTTTGTCCTGATCCATGGCAGGTACCCCAGATATGCCCCTGGGGTACATACTCTCAAGTGAGGAATGACTCCTGTACCCCATGCCCTGCAGGGATGTCCTGTATCAACCCTGGAAATTCACCTGCGACATGTGACTATGGATACTACAGTCCAGAGGTAAATCACAGACAGACATTTTGTGGAAGGGATTTCATGATTTGACTACTTTTTGAAGGTTTATGTGTTAAAATGGACAATGTTTTTTGTAACTATTTGAGGATGGCAGATGCTTGTGACAAACTGATTTTGTCACCTTTACTATACCCCAACAAAGAAATAACTATAAAGACAATTCTGATCACTTTATTGAATGACTGGAAAGATCTAAAGAAAAGTACATAAGAATCTAAGCTGTTCTCTTATTAAAGGAATATTTACATGGTTTTTTGTAAAATGTTATTTGAAAGAACATACTTTTACAGCCAATTTGGTACAAAAATCAGGTTGCTATCATATTCCATTCAGGTGATAAGGATTTTTAAAGATTTCCCAAGTGCATTGTAAAGTTTTTGTACAGTATGATGAATTCATGTTTGATGATGTCATAGAGGCAATTTCATTGTAAATGTTTATGTACTTCTCTGAATGTTAATTGGTTGTTTTTGTATGATTAGAAACAATTTCCAATGTTATTAAAGTAGGGTATATTTGGCAATGTATATAAATACCTAACTTTCATCAATCTATTTTTCTAGCAGATTTTACTAATAAAAAGGATGATAGATTTTAATGAAAAACATCAACTTTGTGGTAGAATGTGTAGCTATGAAGTCATACTGAGCTTTTTCTTTTCATTTATTAGCTTTTTTAATGAACCTTAAAATATGAATATCTCCTAATAGGAGTAAAATATCAACATGATTTTTGTACTAAATTGTTTCTAATATTGTTCTTTTTCTTATGAAAGGTTACTAAAAACATGGGAATAATCCTTTAATACATTGCGTTACAATTTTTTTGCATATATTGAAAAAGCTTGAACTTTGATAGAGTACATAAGAAATATATTAATGTATTTTTAAGACTCATACCTTTGTACTCAAAATATAGTTCCCCTGTTTAGTGGGTGGTAATTGTTATAGCTGTCTGCTAGACCTTTAATTCAAGATTTGTGTTTATTTGTTTACACTGATTCCTCATTTCTCATTGCTTTCATCTGTGTCACAGGGGAAACCATTATGCTACCTTTGCCCTGGTGGAATGTCATGTACACAATCATCTGTTGCCAACTGCTCAGCAGGGGAATACAGTGTGGTAGGCAACTCAACATGCCAGACTTGTCCATCTGGCTATGCCTGTCCATACACTGACCAGCTACCTGTCCGGTGTGCTGATGGAACATCAACCAATGGAACACAGGGAGCTGTGGAATGTACCATTTGTGCTGCAGGGTATTATTGTCAGGATCCAGTGTAAGTAACTTAAGTTCTATCTCGAAAGATATATATACAGGCAGAGATTATTTACTTAGATGAAAGAGTATTTAATTCTGATCACTACAGTATTTAAGTGGTCACAATAGCACTTCAGTTTTCAAACTTTGTAAAAATCTTTAGCATGTGTAATAAGCTCTTTAATGTAATTCTTTATATTTCTTTCCTAAATTTCAAATATCAAAGATTCTCCAATTGCTTTGTATTGTTAAATGTCAGTGGGTCAAGGTTATACTAATGTCGAATCCTATTCATTACAGCCAACTTCTCCCATTCAAAATATTTGGGGAAGGACCATAAAACATTAAGTTATCAAAAACAATTTTTCAGTTGACCCATGCTGAAGTCACAAAACATCGCACAATTTGTGCTTATTAGGTATACATTTAAGTTTGAAAATACTGTAAAATGGTCAGCTTTTAACCCATTTGGATGGGACTTTTGCTGTTTGTGTGATTTTTAGTTTTGAGCTTATGTTTGTGATACTGAGACTCATTAGAAGAACCTGTTCTTTACAATGTGAGCAAAAATAGTATATGTTGTAAATTATAAACATTTACTTCAAGCTATATTGTACCTTCTATGTCGTATCTATCAATTTGGTCGCCATATGACCAGTATGCTGCTCATGTGTAAGCAAAATATAAGGGAAAATTACAGCCGTTTCTACGTGGATGCAATCCCAACCTCACATTCTATATTCATGTGTCTGAGCAGCTGTTGTAACTACTACTACAACTGATATGGCTACCATGGAAGAAACATTAATAGATATCTTTCCCCTTCATAGATTGATGCCTGAAGCTTGTCCCTCTGGCACATACAGTCAGGAGGGGTCAACATTCTGTACATCCTGCCCAGCAGGCTATGAGTGTCCATACACTGATAATCTACCGTCTGTTTGCACCCCTGGTCTCTACGCTACTGGGTCTCAGACGGCTTGTACTATGTGTGAAGCTGGCTTTGCCTGCCCTTCTACTACAGATGGAACAGCTAAATATGCATGTCTTGAAGGTAGGAACTCATTCTAGTGTCCCCCTGAGCAACTCCCCCATGGGTGGGGAGTTACTCAGGCTTACTTTTGACAGTTTTTATCTTTTTATTTACTGCATTTATAGACTGATGAACTGTTTGAATTAAATGTTGAACATGTACAATATACTATTTTGTAACCTTCAGGTTATTTTCTGTCTTCCACTTAAAGAAATCTGATATTCAGTTTTGTACTTTCAGAAACTATGGAAATCCTATCAATTTTAATCTTGTTGCTATCAATTTATACCACACCATATATATGCTGTGTTTTGTGTGTAGGTACATACTCACATACTTAATATTTTACATACTACATACTATATTACGTACTTAATATTTGTTATACCCTTGCTGCATTTATAAACTGATGAAAAGTTTTAATTCAATGTTTTACATATACAATATACTATTTTGTAACCTTCAGGTTATTTTCTGTCTTCAACTTATAGAAATCTAATATTCAGTTTTGTACCTTCAGAAACTATGGAAATCCTATTAATTTTAATATTTGTTATACCCTTGCTGCATTTATAAACTGATGAAAAGTTTTAATTAATGTTTTACATGTACAATATACTATTTTGTAACCTTCAGGTTATTTTCTGTCTTCAACTTATAGAAATCTAATATTCAGTTTTGTACTTTCAGAAACCATGGAAATCCTATTAATTTTAATCTTGTTGCTATCAATTTATACCACACCATATGCTGTGTTTTCTTTGTAGGTACATACTCACTTGGTAACCAGTCATACTGCACTGCATGCCAGCCAGGCTACTTCTGTCCAAACACAACTACTAATGAGAACATAGGGACCTGCCAGTCTGGATATTACTCCTATGCCGCTGCTTCGTATTGTCTTCAGTGCCCTGCTGGATGGCAATGTCCGAATGAGGACGGCACGGGTAACGCCCCGTGTAATGATGTAAGTGTTGTGATAATCTGTGATATGTTTACCATTTGAAAATGGATTTAAACAAGACCAAGTTTTTTTTTTTTTTTTTACCTTGAGACAAGTAAGAAAGCCCTTCAGGCATTTAAAATATTACCATACAGGCTAAGGGGAGATCAGCCATGACATGTGCTTTTGAAATTATTTTATGGGTATAAATGTATAATATGTAAGTATAACAAAAATAACAAAAAAAATCCTCCTTTTCTTGTGGAGGGGGTTGAGGATGTGGGTATTATGAGCTGAAGATGTAAGAATTAGTAATAGAAGTTCAAGTGGAGTGGGAATACTGTAGAGAATGATTGAAAAATTGAGTGGGAGGTGGGGGAGGGGTGAGTGTTGTTAGAAATATTTGTGCAAGGCATGTTGTCAGTGGCAAGGGGATTTGTATTGTTTTGTGATTCATTGTTTTGTGTGTGGTGTTTATTGATGTAAGTAATAAAACAAATGAAATCCTATTTTTTTTCTCATATTTCAAGTTTTTATTAAGTTATTTCACCTCTTGTTATTCATCTTTTTATCACAGGGATACTACTCTGCAGGGGGGTCTACATCTTGTACAATTTGTCCAGCTGGAACAGCATGTGCCTATACGAATTTCAACAGCTCTGTTCCTTGTTCTGACGGTTACTACTCAGATGCAGGGCAAACGGTGAGTTCAAAAGTAACCAATTGTGTAACACTTTAAGTGATGCTCAAAATTAAATCATTTCCTTCATACAGCATGTTCATCTCATGTTAATGAAGAGGATATCAAATGGTGAAGAAAACATTCAAACTCTTATTCCATTTATGACATAATGAAGTTTCACAATTTATCATATTTTTTAATCAATTAGTAAAAATTACATCATTTATCATACAATATATTCAACTGTTAATGAAGTTAAATGAAATTGTCCTTAAAATCAAGGAAAGTAGTGACCTTAGCTCCAGATATCACATAAATAAATTGATTTCATGCATTATTTTCTGGTTGGAAGTTTTTTGATAGAAATTGCTTACCATCAGTTGATAAAAGAGTGAAATTTAGAATTTTAAGTAAATTAACTATTTGATTAATTTAACTTAATATGACTAAATTACCTAATTGATTAATTCAACAATGTAAGTAAATTAACTATTTGATTAATTCAACCTAATTTAAGTAAATTAACTATTTCATTGATTTAATCTAAGTAAATTAACTATTTGATTAATTCAACTTAATGTAAGTAAATTAACTAATGATTAATCTAACTTAATTTAAGTAAATTACTTATTTGATTAATTTAACTTAGTTTATGTAAATCAACTTTTTCATTAATTCAACAATGTAAGTAAATCAACTATTTGATTAATTCAACTTAATGTAGGTAAATTAACTATTTGATTAATTCAACCTAATTTAAGAAATTAACTATTTGATTAATTTAACCTAATTTAAGTAAATTAACTATTATTAATTCAACAATGTCAGTAAATTAACTATTTGATTAATTCAACTTAATGTAAGTAAATTAACTATTTTGATTAATTTTACATAATTTAAGTAAATTAACTATTTGATTAATTCAACTTAATGTAAGTAAATTAATTATTTTGTTAATTTAACTTAATTTAAATAAATTAATATTTGATTACTTCAATTTAATATAAGTAAATTAATTATTTGATTATATGTATTGCATTGCTTTTAAGTGATTTTCATATGCAGTCAACAAGTTTATATGACATACTTTTTCATGAGTATTAAATACAATTATAATTACTCACTAGTTTCTCTGGAGAGCTAAGTCAAGTTGACTTAAAACATTGATACATTAAAGTTAGTAATGTTACTGTCACAGCCAAGTGTGTTGAAGTAAGCATTTTGCGTGTTATTACAAATGAAATTTCTGTAATTGTTACAGTTGTTAGTAACCAAATCTTGCCATAGTTTCACTGCCATTTTTGTTTTTTTCTATTTTGTGAGTTGTTTTTGTTAAGTTGAAAAGGCAGAAATAAATATTTGAAAAAACAAAAATAAATATTTGGAGATACTACTACTACTACTACTACTACTACTACTACTACTACTACTACTACTACTACTACTACTACTACTACTACTACTACTACTACTACTACTACTACTACTACTACTACTCCTCCTCCTACTACTACTCCTCCTACTACTACTCCTACTACTACTACTCCTCTTCCTCCTCCTCCTTCTCCTCCTCCTCCTCCTCCTCCTCCTCCTCCTCCTCCTCCTCCTCCTCCTCCTCCTCCTCCTCCTCCTCCTCCTCCTCCTCCTCCTCCTCCTCCTCCTCCTCCTCCTCCTCCTCCTCCTCCTCCTCCTCCTCCTCCTCCTCCTCCTCCTCCTCCTCCCCTCCTACTCCTCCTCCTCCTCCTACTACTCCTACTACTACTACTACCACCACCACCACCACCACCACTACTACTACTACTACTACTAATTTGCATTTCCAAATATATTCAACTTCATTTCACATCTAAGGTATACATTAAAACATACAAGACTACCTTGCATGTAGTGAATTAAGAATTGAGAAGAAAAGCTTAATAACCCACCTCAGCTCTACAGAGTCAGTTTTTAATTACTCAGATTTGGCAAGTAGTTATTTTTGTCTTTTGTGACACCTCATGGCAAACCTCATGGAACTCCCAAATTGATAACAAACTCCACGTCATCAAGCCCACCATTCTGACCAGACCGACCATCAACAACCTCTCTCGTATCGACAACGTTCATATTACCGGTCTTAGAATAGGTCACACCCACCTCACTCACTCCCACCCCCTTATTGGCTCCCCCAACCCCTCTGCAACAATTGCCATTGCACCCTTACAAATCATCACGTTCTCTTTGCTTGCCCCCCGTACATCCTTCCCAGAGCTTCCCTCGCTCCCCACAACTCAATTGCTGAGTTCTTCCAGAAAAATCCTTCCGATAAAATTATCTCCTTCCTTCATCATGCCTCCCTCTACAACCATATTAAATTCTCCTCTTCCATCCTCTCTCTCTCTACTTTATTTTTGTTTCACCCATGCACTCCTCTCTCAATCACAGCTTTCTGACTTTTTGTTCTTGAATTTCTCTCATTCTCTCCCTGGTTTCTTTCCTTCCTACCTCTAGAATGATCTGACCTCTCAGGCACAATTTGACCCTCGTTGTCGTGGTGCCGTTAAGCCCTCATCAAACAAAGAAACAAACTTTTGTGATATATCTTTCAATTTTGTAGGTATGCAGTTTCTGTCCTCCTGGCTATGAATGTCCTGACCCTGCTGATTCCAGTCAGAATGCTGAATGTACCGAGGGGTATTACAGTGCTGGAGGTGAACCTAGCTGCACCAAGTGTCCAGCTGGTTACGCCTGTCCATCAGTCTACACCAGCTTCAAGCTGACCTGTAGTGAAGGGTCGTACGCTATTGCAGGCCAGACAGTAAGTTTCAAATGTTTTTGTTTGGTTTCTCATCATATTGCCATTGTTGAAGGTCTATATAGTCATGTGGAAATATTCATTAGGCTGCTTTTAAATGAAGCTTTGAGATTTTATCTTCAGAAATCGTTGAATGTTGACCAGAACTGTTAAGTACATTGTGAGAAAAAAGTGTCGTATTTGATGGGTAGGCTATCCTTTCAAAAACTATTATAATTTCAAGAGTTAGCCACATAAAGAAATATTTTTTTCTTGATGTAGCATGCCTCCTATTTCTGTTAACCTGTGGCACGCAAAGGTGATTCTCATTCCCCGCACTCTTTATTCGCATGCTCAGGGTAATGTTTATAGCATGAAGAATGTTATCAAACATGGTATATATTATCATAGATTTATTATTTTTCCATACATTTTAGTTTGCAATGATTCCTAAATTTCACTAAGTTTTTATCTGGAATATGTTGTTTTCATACTTTAATTATTCATGTCTATAATCATGCTTTTTAAATATTATTTCTTTAATTATTTCAAGTTATAATCATTTTCCTACATTTACAAGCATGCCTGTTGTCAGCAAATTTTCTCTATTGTTTTATAGCATTGTACTGATTGTCCAGCTGGTCAGTTTTGTAATGACACAAAAACCACACCAGAAGATTGTTCACCAGGATACTACAGCTTGGGTAAGACTCTGGATAATCTGGTTTGAAGGATAAATACAGTGACCAGATATGTTTATCTTGTATCATAGAGAACAAAAGGACAAACACATCATATCTGGTGTAGAAAATATACTATAATATACTATAGTAAAGTGACACAACGCTCACTCTCTTAACAATTGTTAATGTGTTTTAATTTGAGTTAATTTAACATTTTTAATTTACACTTCTGTAATTTAACTTAACTACAGTCCTTCAAACAGTTACTTTTTGGATGTCGGTGCTATATAAGCTTTTTATTATTACTAACATCAATATTATGTGGAATTGAAAATATTTAATTTAATTTTTTCTTTTAATGTTCATTGACAACTTTTAAGGATAAAATCTGGATAATCTGGTTTTAAGCTTAGTTCTAGAAATATTAGTGAGGGATAAGACATACAAAATCACAAGTGTTTAATATTTAATATTTCTTTGAATTATTCTGGCAGGTGAACAGCAAGCATGCACACCCTGCCCTCCAGGATACTATTGTCCAGACATCGATGCTGATCCAGTAATCTGTCCAGCTGGTTACTATAGCAACCAGTCCAACGTAGATTGCCAACCATGTGATCCAGGGTATGCTTGTGATGAAGGGTCTATGAGTAAAACCCCCACCACAGGGTTATGTCCTCAAGGTACGTTACTTGTGTTGTCGTAATTTTCACTTTGTGATTTTACCATATGTTAAAAAGTAGCTGCTGCAGTAAGTCTAATTGACCAGTATGTTTAAAAGTGGCTGATGCAGTAAATCTAATTGACCAGTATGTTAAAAAGTGGTCTAAATTACCAGTATGTTGAAAAGTGGCTGGTGCAGTAAGTCTAATTCACCAGTATGTTGAAAAGTGACTGGTACCGTAAGTCTAATTCACCATATGTTAAAAAGTGGCCAGTGCAGTAAATCTAATTGACCAGTATGTTGAAAAGTGGCTGGTGCAGTAAATCTAATTCACCAGTATCTTAAAAAGTGGCTAGTGCAGTAAGTCTAATTCACTAGTATGTTGAAAAGTGGCTGGTGCAGTAAGTCTAATTCAACAGTAAATTTTGTAGTTACACTTCCAATATTTTTTTATGTATTTTGTTGAAAATTGATTACCTCTTTCTAAATTATTTCAACTTTTTTGGTTTGTTTAATTGTTGAGATGGGGTATAACATGCACCATACAAGAACATGCTTTGCCCATCTGTTCGTACACCTGATATTCTCAGTAAGATAAGATGTGAAAAAATAATAGAAATGCATAAACAAAATTGTCTTTCAAATGCAACTGTGACATTACACACTGACTACTGCCAGTGGCATAAAAAAAAGTGAGGGGGTCCAAGAAGGTCAGAGACCCCACTTCTGTGGGCAATTTTGTTAAAAAATTTAGAAGCAAAAAATAAAAACAGAATTATCTTCATTTTTGAACATTTTCTCAAAAAAGTCTGTGTGGGGGGAGGTCCGACCACCCATACTACTTCACCAGTTCCTCTTTAGAAACCAGTAAAATCTTTTGAAAGTACTAGCAGTAACAATAAACAGAATAACATGCATTCATCACCAAATGAATATGATCTGCAATTATCCTTGAACATGTAAATGCACATGAAAATTTAATCAGACAAGTATTATTCTGGGTCGCTTTCACATCAAGCATTTAACACACATGCAATTGCTATGACAGTGTCTCTGACATGATTATCTGAAACTGAATTAGACTTAAAATATCCTTTGTTTATTATACTATTAGCATTCCATGCTTCTAGTCTGTGATATCATACTATTAGCATTCCATGCTTCTAGTCTGTGATATCTTACTATTAGCATTCCATGCTTGTAGTCTGTGATAGCATACTATTAGCATTCCGTGCTTCTAGTCTGTGATATCATACTATTAGCATTCCACGCTTCTAGTCTGTGATATCATACTATTAGCATTTAATGCTTCTAGTCTGTGATAGCATACTGTTATCATTCCATGCTTCTAGTCTGTGATAGCATACTATTAGCATTCCATGCTTGTAGTCTGTGATATCATGCTATTGGCATTCCATGCTTCTAGTCTGTGAAAGCATACTATTAGCATTCCATGCTTCTAGTCTGTGATAGCATACTATTGGCATTCCATGCCTCTATTCTGTGATAGCATACTATAAGCATTCCATGCTTTTAGTCTGTGATAGCAGTTAATAAAAGTGTTGCAGTTTTAAAATGTTCATTTGCTTAAAGAGATCTTGACACAGACCACTTTGTTTTTTGGAGAATGAATATTTGGATCAATTGTTAGACAAATATATAGCTTTCCCCTGGAAAAAAAAACGCTAAGATTTAGTTCGGGAAAGTTATATTTTTGTCTACTAATTGATCCAAATATTCATTTTTCAAGAAGCAAAGTGGTCTGTATCATGACCTTTTTAATATGCCACCAACTAAAGTTAAGAAGTATATATTCACCATATATTCTTGTATTTCTGTTTTAAAATATCTATTTTATCTTCTAGGATACTACTGTGAGGATGGCCTAAATGCCCTGGCTTGTCCAGAAGGTACCTATGGCAACAGAACAGGAGCCAGAGATGCAAATGAAGGTTGTGGAACATGTCCACCAGGTATGTGTGGTTCAAAATAGTTTCTGCTCTCCATGTTTGTTTAATGAATTTGTGTCGTGAGAGAGCTGTTTAAGAGAAAGTTTGATAAATTTTGTCCTTTAATGATTTGTTTTTCTTCAGGTTTTTGTAAAGTGAACAGATTCTAGAATTAGATCTTCGTTGATAAATTTATTTCTCTTTTTACAGGATAACAATTTTTCTCCCTGTATTGTTTTTTAGTATGGATTAAGCTCATGTTGTAGACTTTGATAATTATATTATGATTTCTACTTACAAAATTTAAAACTATAAAATAGAAAACCGTATCTCATATTCTTGTAGTGCTATTTTTAATTTAACTTTTCTCTTTGCTTAAAGCAGGGAATATTTATTGCTGAGTTTAAAAATAGAATGAAATAAAATATAAGATAAATCAGTCACACATTTTTTATCATGTGTATATGTATGCCATATATTGCTGAACTTAAGATTCATTTTGAATATTTCCTTTCCCCTCCAGGCTACTTTTGTCCACAAGTCCCTGTCGTTGGAATACCCACAATTGAGTACATATGTCCTCGTGGGTACTACTGTCCTGGCGGTACCACATATGCCACAGAATATGGTTGCGATGATGGAACATATGGTACTTCACTAGGTAGCACACAGCAGTCAGATTGTTACAACTGCCCAGCAGGAAATTATTGTCCACTAGGTGAGGATGCCTAAAAATTCTCTACTTTCAACATTTGTATACATTTTCAAACATTTATTGAAGTCCTGTGAAGTTTCGCTAAAATTAGTATTACATTTTATGAAAAAATATGAAAGTCTACAATGGTCAGTTGTATAAAAAAAGGTGTATCTTACATACAAACCTGAGGTTCAGTGGTTAAGGAGTCTTGCTAGTATGAGATGGTACCGGGTTTAATTTCTACCATGAGCGCTGCATTGCGTCCTTGAGCAAGTCACTTGCTTTACTTGCTCCAGTTCATTCTGCTGTATAAAATGAGTACCAGCATTGCTGGGGAGTTAACCTGCGATGGACTGGCGTCCCTTTTAGGAGAAATCATGTGCTCTCATCTTTTTACGCCAAGGAAACTGGGGATAAGCATCAGCACTATGGGCCGAATGGCTCGGATGGATTTAACTTTAGTTACATATTCAAAGAACCATATTGTAACTGCCATATTATCATCAGACAGTATATGGATCAGACTTAGGTCATTATCTACACATATGAAAGGCAAAATATAAAACGATTTCTTAAACTTAAGGGAAGAATTATTTTCCCATATTTGATTCTATAAGGTAAGAATTTTCCGACGAGGGATTTTTGAAACGCTAGCCTCAGACCTGCCAACTAGTACGATTTTGCCGTATTTAATAGGGGAAAATGTTGAGAATACGATCGTACGTTTTTTGGCACTAGAATACAATTTATTTATTTTAATAATTTTTTTTTTTTTGTATTTTTTTTTTTTTTTACTCATACTTTTTACGCTCGGTTGGCGTTCATGTCCTTTTGAAGGATTGATTTTGCTGACTTAACCGATTCAGATTCAGATTCGTACAATAAGAGAAACTGAAAGTACAGTGGTAATTTTTTTTCAGCCACAGTAAACCTTTGTTTTGTACATTTTGTTTGAAGAGTACAGTTTTGTTATCAATAATACAACTTTTGTAGTTCCAGAATACAGTTTGGTGATCCTAAAGGTTGGCAGGTCTGTAGCCTTCAGAAACAAAGTCTGCAAACTTAAAGGGAAGGATAGATTTGCATTTTCTCCAGAAGGATAGGGTTAAAAGACAACATTGGGAGTGCAAAAGTTTTTTTTTTTTTTTTCATGTGCATAGAAATAGCTACTTAACCTTTGTTCATAATAAGAAAATTTATCAGTTCTTTGGCCAGTGTTTGTTATCATTGACATTCATTTTCTCTGAGTTGGGTGAAAAGGGAGGCTCAATTTCTGGAACTTTGTTCATTCAAGGTTGTTAAAGTTATTTGTACACCCCAGATAAAAAAGGATATCAAAGCCGTTGAAAATTGCAGTGACAAACATAGGATGATGTGAGAAAAGATTGTGAACTTGACACATGTTTTACAGATATTACCCAACTTACATTTATGACATATTAATTTTTTATTTATTCAGGTTCATATGATCCACGCATTTGCCCACGTGGTCACTACTGTCCAGAAAAAACAAAAAATTATGCAGACTACCCATGCCCAGCAGGGTTATTCACTGAGGAGGAAGGAGCGTCAGGTAATGTCACACAACTGCTTGTCTGTCTGTGTTCATTTGAATTCAGTTGACCTCTCTAGTACATTGAATTTGCTGCCAACCTACCATTAGATGCCACCAAAAGAAATCATTTTCTATTCATTTTGATCAGTTGTATTATCCTTGAGATTATGGAGAAGGTCATTGAGATTACAAATTTTACCAATGGGTATAAGGATAGGATCAAATACTGCTGCACATAGTATCATCTTATATAGATGCAAAGTGTATTTGTTTAAGGTCAGCTTTAAAGGTTTATTGTAGTGGTCAGACATGTCTACCTTGTTTGACCGGGAAGAAAATTTGAAAATAGAAATCTGGAGAAATTATTGGGATCTCTTTGTTCCGTTCAAGAGTTAGCCAGTTCTTAAGGTGTCACAATTTTGTTTGAGATGACTGGTGTTAAAAGTCTACTGTAGAATGGTGACATCACACCCTCACTATCTTAACAAATTAGACGTATCTTACTAAAAATTGATTTAACGTTAACTTCTTACTACTTGAAAATTAGTATTGTTTTGTATTATTGTCATTGGATTAAACCCATTTACTTCACTACACTGGTTTAGTCATAACATATCCAACAGCTGTATTAAAAGTCACAAAATGTGTCCTTCACTATAGACCCCTGAAACATAAGATTTAAAGGTGTGCTGCAGCATTATAACTTATGGAAGATGTTTTTAAAAATCATACCTCATTAAAAATTACCGCAAAATTTCACCAAATGAACACAAAAATCAAACATTTATAATATTATAAATATATTGACTTTTTACACAAAAATTTGCCAGCTTAACCCCGGAAATTTGATGGGAAAAATCGGCTGATTGCGCGGCACATATCATTTGTGTTAGCGAAATGCTAATAATTTGCACAATTTTTCCGTCAAATTTGGGGTTTAATCTGGCAAATTTGTGTGTAGAAGTCGGTGTCAATATGTTTATAATAGTATAAATGTTTGTATATTGTATGTTGCAAGAAGTTCAAAGATATAAGACCTCATTTTCCTACTCCATTTTATTTTGACAGCTGTTGAGTACTGCAAGACATGTCCTGCAGGACACTACTGTGCCTCTGGAACAGATACGCCTCAGCCATGTCCAATGGGAACCTTCAACCCATACACTGGACAGGATGATGTTCTTGATTGCACAGCATGCACCGCAGGCTTTGCTTGCACTCAGGTCGGTCTTGTGGAGCCCGACACTCATTGCTATCCAGGGTATGTGTGATTCTATTTGAAAATTGATTGATTTTGAAATTGTGGTAAATTAATTACCATTGTTTTAATTAGCATAGTTGTGTGTGTGTATCGTGTGTAATTCCAAAATGCAAGGCACTTCACAAATGATTAATTGATTTTCTGTATTAATAGAAAAAATGTATAAAGTTATAAGTTACCAAAAGATACCACCCCGCATTGTGTCCTTGAGCCAGACACTTTACTCTGCTTCTTCCAGTTTCTTGTCCTGGGGTAGTCATGTACTCTCATCAGCTTATTCAAAGGAAACTTGGATAAGCACTAGCTTATGGGCCTTTATCTCTCTGGTATGGATTAAACTTAAACTTAATTAAGTTATTGATAAGTAGTTGTGTATTTTTGCCACAAAGGACTACAGTATATTCTATTAGAATAGATTATAGACTAAAAATCATTCTTGAAAGTAAGCTATGGAAGGGCGTTATGTAATCTGATATGGTATAATTCAGACTTAATTTTTAGCTTGAAGAATTGTTTGAAGTATGTTCTTTTAATGAACAAGTGTGATAACTGTACGTAAAATACCTTTTTAGGAATGAGAGAGAATATATTACAAAATTTAAAAATTGCCTTTTAGGAAATAATTTTGTTCATTTAGAAGTGGCATAAGATGACTCCAAGATGAAATGTTTTCCCTTATGTCTTTTTTATGATTTTGTCATGGCATGTAGGACAGGGTGGGATGGCATGTAGGACAGGGTGGGATGGCATATGGGACAGGGTGGCATGACATGTGGGACAGGGTGGCATGGCATGTAAAACAAGGTGGTGTCATGGCATTTATGACAGGTTGCGATATGGCATGTGGTACAAGGTGGGATGGCATGGGGAGAAGGTGGCTTGAAAGTTGTGGCATGTAATGGATTGTCATCTGGATTTCAGGTGGGATGGCATATGGGACAGGGTGGCATGACATGTGGGACAGGGTGGCATGGCATGTAAAACAAGGTGGTGTCATGGCATTTATGACAGGTTGCGATATGGCATGTGGTACAAGGTGGGATGGCAAGGGGAGAAGGTGGCATGAAAGTTGTGGCATGTAATGGAATGTAATCTGGATTTCAGGTGGGATGGCATATGGGACAGGGTGGCATGACATGTGGGACAGGGTGGCATGGCATGTAAGACAAGGTGGTGTCATGGCATTTATGACAGGTTGCGATATAGCATGTGGTACAAGGTGGGATGGCATGGGGAGAAGGTGGCATGAAAGTTGTGGCATGTAATGGAATGTCATCTGGATTTCAGGTGGGATGGCATATGGGACAGGGTGGGATAGGATGGAATGACCTGACAGACATGTGGGATGGTACAGGGAGGGATGGCATGTGGTACAGGCAGGGATGGCATGTGGGACAGGGTGGAATGGTGTATGGGACAGGGTGGAAAGGCTTATGGTGGGATGGCATTTTGATTGCAGGTGTGATGGCATATGGATCATGTGGTGGGATGGTATCTGGATTTCATGTATCAATTTCTGCAGGAAGGGATGTAGGATAGGGCATCATGTGGAACATAGGGTGGATGGCAGTTGTGACAGAGGATGGAAAGCATGTTATCAGCGGCGAGTGGATTTTATCGTTTTAATGTCTGGTATTGCTTTTATATTGCATTATTGGTAAGAACTAATTTGTTAAATCTTTCATATTTTCTCCATCAGGTACTTCTGTCCACAAGGAAGTGACAGCCCAAATGCAACAGCAAATGCATGCCCTGCAGGCACCTACACTGACTACCATAATCTCACTGCGTCATTCCAGTGCGACACTTGTCCAGAACAGTATGCTTGCTATTTAGGTAAGCAGAATACTTTCATATTTTAAAGTTTAAAATAATTTTACTTTAGTAATGTGTGCAGTTTGCTTGCATTATGGTATCAAGGGTTTTTCAGTTAATGATTACTTTCCTTTATGGTATATGAAGAGGTAGATATTTAATATTTCTTAAATAGAGCTGTAAATTCTAAACAGAATATGTCGTAAGAGCAGCAGTAGTTTTCAAGTTATGGCTAACCAAAGTTGGAATGATTATTATTGTATGCAGAAATGATGATGTTTGATGTTCTGAGGACAGCTCGGAATTCTGAATGTAATTTTTAAAATTTCTTGTCTTACATTTCAGTCACTAAGAATCATCAGATTGCTTTTTCTAGCTAAATTTTCTATTTTCTGTTTTATTTTCTATTTTCTATCGGCTATGATGGAGATTCAATATGTTTTCATCAAATTCAAGTACTCCCATTTAAATTATATAGGTGAAGGATTAAAAAACAATCAGTCAACATAAGAAAATGCATAGGTTTGTCTTATTGTAATGTCACAAAATTGAAATAAAACTTGCATATTTTATTATAGTAAGGCCTCAAAATTACAAATGCTGTAGTATTGTAAATTTTTCACGGATTTCTCTCATTCTCCCCCTGTTTTATTTCCTTTCTACCTCTAAAATGATTTGACCTCTCAGGCACAATTTGACCCTCGCTGTCATGGTGCCGTTAAACCCTTATCGAACAAACAAACAATAATGGATTTTGATGAAACATTTTGCTGTATTCATGGTTTGTAGACCTGTCCATAAATCTTCCCTATAGACACAGAATTTCTTTCTTTTTATTGAAACTATATTGGACAATTATTTGTCAACGTTTTAGTGTGTTATTGGTGTAGATAAACGGACGGTTTTACTGTAAATGAGGTAGATATTTGGTATAAAATATTAGCAAATCTTAAAAAATCTTATGTACCATATAACTAGGTAGAAAAATAAAGATTCCCTAGAATTGTGTATTTTAAGAGATATTCTGCACATATAGTTTTGGGTTCTTTGTATAATGTACATGTTTGTTTTTTGCATTTTCATTTGTACAGTGTATACAAATGATTAACATATTGTTGCACTCTATAAAATATATTATTATTTTATTATTACTGTTTCCTTAGTTACTTTGATTAAAATGCAATAAGATATATTTAAAAATCAACATATGCTAACACACTTTTAAAAAGCTGATACTTTATTAGACATTCACCCCTTGTTCTTCATCCTTGTATTTGAAATTCTGAAAGCATATAGTACCTTATAATTATGTTTTTACTCATCCTCTATATAGGTACTGGAGGTCAGAACCAGCCTCCCAAGCCTTGTGCTCCAGGCTACTACTGTCCCTTAGGAACACAGTTCTCGGATCAGTACCCATGTCCAGCAGGCTCCTGGTCAAACCTTACAAACTTGGCAGTAGCTGATGAGTGTTACGTATGCACCAGAGGGTACTATTGTCTCGAGGCAGCAACTCAACCAACTGACCTGTGTGCGACTGGACATCACTGTGAAGCTGGTGCGTGTGGAAGTTTTTTTTTCAATTTTATCACATGTCAAAAAGGAATAGCATCCAGTATGATCAATATGATATATAAAGACAAAGCATTCAATTTCTCCACCCACTTTGATAGGACTGAAACCCTATCCCCTCCCTTCAACTTACGCATCAAATTAGACCCTCTCCATCTCGGCATTAATCCCACCACTCTCAGCACTTTCTCCTGGCCCACTTTTCCTCCCTGGGCCACCCCCCCCCCGCTCCCTACTATCCACCTGGACCTCTCCACTCATCACAAAACCCAAACCCACCCTAACCTCTTCATCAATCTCCACAACCAAATCAGAAACCAACTCTCAAACTATACCTCTATCTATACTGATGGCTCCAAGAAAAGCGACAAGACAGCTGCTGCTGCCATCATCCAAGACATCACCCTCAGTAGAAGGCTTCCCGACTAACTCACCCATCTTTTTGGCTGAGGCCAAGGCCATCCTCCTCACCCTCAACTTTATTAAATACCCTCCGCTCAGCCACTTTGCCATCTTCTCTGACTCCAAGGCTGTCCTTACTTCATTACTTAATGTTAAATGGGATAAACCCACATCTCACCTCATCCTCTTCTCCCCCCCTCCATAGGAAACATATTATTTTCTTCTGGATACCCAGCCATGTTGGCATCCTTGGCAATGACAGGGCTGACGCAGCTGCTAAGCTTGCCCTCACCCTTCCCCCTACCCCTTTTCCCAAAACCCTTTCTGACATCAAAGCGCTTACCTCGTGGGACTCCCAAATTGATAACAAACTCCACGTCATCCAGCCCACCATTCTGATTAAACCCACTACTCAAAACCTATTCCATGTCAACAACGTCCACATTACCCGCCTTAGAATAGTTCACACCTCACTCACTGTTACCTCCTTACTGACTCCCCCAACCCCTCTGCAACAATTGCCATTGCACCCTCACAGTCCATCACATTCTCCTTGCTTTCCTCCTGTACAACCTTCCCAGAGCTTCCCTCGCTGCCCACAACTCAGTAGCCGAGCTCTTCCAAAAAACCCCGCCCACCTCACTCATTCTTACCTCCACTGACTCCCCCACCCCTCTGCAACAATTGCCATTGCACCCTCACAGTCCATCACATTCTCCTTGCTTGCCCCTGTACAATCTTCCCAGAGCTTCCCTCGCTGCCCACAACTCAGTAGCTGAGCTCTTCCAAAAAAAAACTCCGGATAAAATGATCTCCTTCCTTCATCATGCTTCCCTTTACAACCATATTTAGTCCTCTTTTCCCCACCCCTTCTCTATCTACATTATTTTTCCACACATACTGTACACCTCCTCTCTCGATCCCAGCTTTCTGGCTTTTAGTTCTCGTGTTTCTCTCAATCTCCCCCTGTTCCCCACCCCTTCTCTCTCTACATTATATTTCCACCCACACACCTACTCTCTCGATCCCAGCTTTCTGGCTTTTAGTTCTCGTGTTTCTCTCAATCTCCCCCTGTTTACTCTCCTTCCTACCTCTGGAATGATCTAACCTCTCAGGCACAATTTGACCCTTGCTGCTGTGGTGCCGTAAAAAACTCATTAAACAAACGAAGCATCTTGAAAGCCTAATTCCCAAGGCCGGACATCAAGGAATGTTGTGGTGCACAGCGACGTAACAATGCTTTTATGACGATCTCAAACTTCAGTCAAAGGGGAAAACAAACAGTCAGTTATTATTGCAGTCAATGGGAGAAAAACATTTTTTGTCATTTTTGAACAAATACTGGACATAATTTATTTTTCCTCAAGTATGATGTGTATTAGATAATAGTTTCCAACATATATGAGTACCATTAATTTTCGCTCACTGGCTGAGGCGACACAAGTATTTGTAAAAAATATCCCATTGACTGTAATGGTAAAGTTTCCCCCCCAACTTGGCAAAACCGTACTGAGCTCGTACATGGTTACATCGACTTCGACCGTGAGAATAGGTAGATGTTGTTTAGATTTTGCTATATAAAGGACAGATATATTGCATTCAATTTGCTTGTGGAACTCTCTAATTTTTTTTAAAGAAATATTCCCATGGATTTTTATTTTTCATATATTACAGAGAAACATTTTAGAAACAAAGTGGTGAAAAAACTATGTTAATATCTTATTCTGTTTAGAAGTTACAAAATTTTACATTATTTTTTCGACGAGACAATTTCAACAAAATGTCTTTTGTATTTCTTTAAAATGATTTTTTTTTTTTTTTTTCATTGTAAATGTGATGTACACCAAAAACAAAAAAACGTTTTCTTTGTAAATTATATATTCCACCCTATCTCTGTACTGAACCAAAAATGCTGTTTGATAATGTAAAAAGAGTGTGATTAATTTTATAAGAAACACATAAGAACTGCTGGATTTGCCTTGATGACATTACCAAGCTGAAGGACAAATACTGTTCGAGGTGTTTTTAAGAACATTTTTCTACTATTTAATTGTTATAACTTCTAAACGGAGTAAGATATCAACATAGTTGTTTCACCACTTTGTTTCTATAAGTTTTCTCTATCATTTATGAAAAAGTGTAAATCTATGGGAATATTCCTTTAATCCACTGTTATAACTAGTTTCTTTCAATCATTTTAATGGGGTACATAATGGGGTTAATGGGGAACATTTCCTAAGGATGTACAAACCTCTGTGTGCAGTATGGGCTAAAGTGGGACAAAACAGTATCAATTCCTTCAATATATGAGGCTATATAGCTTGTAAATTTTCAGATGTAATAATGCAAAAGCAAACTATTGCTGACATTGGAGTAACACTTTCCTATTTTAAATTCAAGTCCATTGTTTTATTATATTATTATGCAGCTGTTGTGTCATACAATTTGCATACATAAGAAATATCATAATTTTCCTGAAAGGGCTTTACCACATGTTGGAGAGGTGCTGCTGTGTCAATCAAGTAAACTATTCCCTAGGAAACTCACAGCTCAATTGCCGAGTTCTTCCAAAAAAAACCTCCATATAAAATTATCTCCTTCCTTCATCATACTTCCCTCTACAACCATATTTAGTCCTCCGTCCCCACCCTCTCTCTCTCTACATTATTTTTCCACCCATACACCTCTCTCGATCCCAGCTTTCTGGCTTTTAGTTCTCGTGTCATCTCAATCTCCCCCTGTTTACTCTCCTTCCTACCTCTAGAATGATCTAACCTCTCAGGCACAATTTGACCCTTGCTGTTGTGGTGCCGTTCAACTCTCATCAAACAAACATCCCTAGGAAACATTAGTACTCTCAAATATCATCGTGTATTTTTAAGCTGATTGGTGCAAATGACTTCCTTTGATTAAGACAGTTTATTCGAATTTAATCTTCCATCCAAGCCCAATAATTGTTTATAATTATTTTTTCATATTTCAGGAACTGAATATGCCACTCAGTATCCATGCCATGCTGGATCGTACTCCAACAACCGCGGTAACATCCGATGGGAGCAATGCGTTGACTGCACAGAAGGCAATTATTGCCCACAAGGTTCATCTTTGCCTACAGCTTGTCCAGCGTAAGACATAAATTGAGCTTTTCTTTATTGTTTAGTTATATTTTAGACATCTTTCTACTTTTCATGTTGGTCAATTTGTAAGCGTTGTTTCAGTATTGATCAAAGGAAAGGTCTTATCAACATCTGTGGAGTTCAGGAATATTTGTGGAAGCATCTGTAGGAATTTTTATTTAAGTTGAATTTAGTTATGATTAATGTTTGATTTATATTTAATTTACCAAGATTTCTGTTGTTTAATTTTTGTGGATGAAGTGGAATAAATATGTTTGCAAAATTTTGCAGAATTTTTATTTTTGGTACATATTCTATATTTCTCTCTGCGAAAAGAGTACATATCATTTTTGCAATTTTGTATTGCGGGAAACTCGTCAGATAATTTAAACCAAATTTTAATTTTCTACGTTTTCTTTTTCATCAGTCATTCATAATGGAGCTTGTTCCACCGAATTCCTTCAAATGTTTAAAGATATTCATGAAAGAAAACTGTAGCTAAAAAGAATTACTTGGGGAAAACTTTGTTAGAATTAAGTCTCAAAAAAGTAAAGATTAAAGAACAGTCAGAAGGGAAATGTTTTTCATATCTGGATTTCTAATTCTGATTTGCATTAAATTAAAAAAGTTTTTTCTGAACTGAATAATAATATTTATTGTTCTTTTGATGATGAGGTTGGTTGGTTTCTAGTTGGCTTGGTAAGTTTGCAGCTAACCATGTCCGTTAATAATTATATTATCTTATATTTGCAGTGGGACCTACAGAAATGAGGAGAAGGGAGAGAGTGCTGACGACTGCTTCAACTGCACTGCCGGATACTACTGTAACAACACAGGCAATGTGGAACCAGCTGAGTGTACTAAAGGCTGGTATTCTGTGAGTATTTCAAGACAAAACATCAAATCAGATTCTATGCTATCTTGATCATTAAAAACAAGTGTTTTCTTTTAAATGATAGGTTGTATGAATTTGATTGATAAGTGTTATAAATAAGAGTGTCCTGGAGTATTAGATAATGAGAGGGGTCTTATTTCTTGAAGTATTCTCCCAAAACATGGTGGAAAATGTACAGTATCATCAGGGAGTTGTCTTAACAACTCCCTGGTATCATTCGTTAACAAAATTGTAATGTTATTTCCTTTTTAAAGCACCAATTGTTATGAACTTATTAGTGAAAAGATAACTTAAGGCTATATGTGTATGATGTGCAGCAAGTTTCGAAATTATGTACTTAAAATTTATTTTCTTGGCAAGCTAGAGACCATGGGTTTAATTTCTGGTGGGTCTTCATTACCAGTGCTTCGTAATTGTCTTATCAAACAGCCATAGGCATCTCTATATACTGCAACCTTGGCTGTTGAGATAGAGCAGTGAAATATACATTCTACTTACCTTACTACCTTGAAGGCAATATTATTAGCAAGTGGACGTACCAGAAGAGTATTATGTGTCATTGAGAAGCCATTTGCTATTTTCAAATTTTAAAAGTCTTTTATAACACAGTTTTCATTAGTTGATTATCAAATTAATTGTACCAATTTCCTTTCTTTCATATATAGGATTGGGGTGCAGAGATATGCACCACCTGCGAAGCAGGCTACTACTGCGACCTTTCAACTACAAGCCGAGATGTGATGTACGCATACAAGATATGTCCTGCTGGTATGTTTTGCAACTACGGCAGAACAACGGCACCAGATCTGGAAAATGACTACTGCCAAACAGGGTACTATTGTCTTAGTGGAGACAAGGTAAATGATTTTTACCAATGTTACTTTCTTTGAATTTATTGATATTTTTTGATCAAAATCATACTAAGCAGATATGTAGGTAGATGTAATTACAGAAGAACAGTTCAGGTCTTGTTCCTGGAAAAGGTACAACAGACGCCATGCTACTCCCTTAGTAATCTACTTGCAAAGACAAAGCGGAAGCAAGACCATCAGCTATGAACGATGTTTATCGACTATGCCAAGACATTTGACACAGTTTGTCACATTGAGTTATGAAAGGCATTATTAGAGTTTAGGATACCCAAGCACCTAACGTGGTTGCTCCACTCAATGTATGTCAAAGCAATCGGTGCTGTGCGATTGGATGGACTGCTAAAAAGGCTGAAACTGAACACTAATATGGACATTGGAAGTGCTGTCCAGATAATTTGATGCTCACTGCTATTTAGGGGAAAATCCCTGATAAAAATTGCTGCGGTAACCAGGCATACAGTGGATCACAAATATTGACTCATGGACACCCCAGTGGCGGCCTGGCTGCTGCAAGAAATTATGTTATTCAACTCCAATGGCCGCATATCATAGCTATGGCCTAAGTAGTAGTAGTAGTAATGGTAGTATGTAAGCACTTTGAAAGGTGTGTACAATTGATAGGAGAAAACTTTCTGTGATAAAGCAAGAACAAATTGTCAAGAAATAGAATTAGCTTTTTTAATATAATACAAGCCTACATTTTAGACAAAATTTACTTCTATTGTATTCATTTTTGTCCTTAATCTGTTATTGCACCCACCGCTCAATAAAAACACTAATTTATAAAACCATAATAGAAATGATAAACTAATTTATGCATATTTTTGGAAATTTTGCTTTGTTTTGATCACATATATCATTTCTTTCACTATTTACAGGATCCTTGGCCAAGACCATGTCCCAACGCCACATATTCGGATGAAGTGGGCCTGATCCAAGAGTCCCAGTGTCAGACCTGTCCAGCTGGGAAATGGTGCTCTCCACCTGGCCTATCAGCCCCAGTAAGTTCAATATTTTATTGTATTTTGCAAGTTTTTAAATGATCATAAAAAATATCAAAAACTTAAAGAAATATTAAAAAAACCAGAAAATTGTAATTTTGATGTTGCATGTTTTTAAAACTTGAATATTGTTATTTTTCAGGCGGGTGACTGTCCTGGTGGTTATTATTGTCCAGAGGGGACCGCTGACCCCAATGAGAATCCATGTCCTGCAGGGTTTTACCTAAATGCCAGTGCTGGAGAGAATTCTCAGGGGTGCACACCATGTATATCAGGATACTACTGTGATGAAGACGGACTTGCTTGGCCCAAGGAATGTCTACGGGTAGGTTGTGTTGTAGTGGAAATGATCAAAGTGGAAGTTATTGATATCATAATTCAAAAGAGAATTGTGATGGCATATCGATTGAATGAATCACATTTGCCTTTTGAAATATAAAAAATTCCAAATTGAGGCCAGTTTTGTTCTTTTGAAATCTTACATCAATGAAATAATTTTCCTAATATTTGATATTTTAAGAAAAATAACTAATCATTTGTCTTGCAATTGTCGTTACATATAGTTTCTTGTTTCATGATTTACAACAGCAATTCTATACAGAAAAATTGGAAATATTAAACTTTTATTGCACAAACATTCAGAAATACAATTGTTTATTTAGCTGTACATAAAAATTCCTAATTAACTGCAAAATAAGACGACTGTTTTGTATTCTTAGGTTGATATAATACTTTTCCTTATATTTGAAGAATAACAGATCATTTGTCTCACAAGTTCCATAACATGTAGTTTGTTTCACGATTTACAACAGCAATTTTATTATAAAAAAAACAACATTTTTATTGCACAAATATCCAGAAATACAATTGTTTAAGTAGCTGTACATAACAATTCCTAATTATCCGCAAAATAAGACGACCGTTTTGAACTTTTTGAACTTCTTTGGTCGATGAAAATCTTTTCCTGATATTTGAAGAATAACGGATCATTTGTCTCACAAATTCCATAACATGTAGTTTGTTGAAGATTTCCAACAGCAATTCTATTGAGGATAGTAAAAAATAATTAAAGGATTAGTTGAGTGGTTGAGCATGTCAATCTTCTATGAAAGAGGACTTAAAAAAGGAACAAAATGACAAAGAAAGCGTTCAAAAATCTCATTCTCTTATAGTGACATTCAAGTTTAAAGCTCTGTCTTATGAGGTAGAAATGACTGGTTTATTTAGTCTATTATGGAAGTTGGTGTCTTCATCCTTTTTTTTTTTTTTTATTTCAATTATTTTTTTCCTCAAAATTTCTTCAGGTGGTATTTAATAAATACCCTTCCTAGATTCAGTTTTACTACCTTTTGACATATTCCATGGTTTTAAGCCACAAAATCACAGGACAAAATATGACAGAATACATAAGTCCTCTTTCATATAAGATAGACTTTCATGACACCTGACTTATCCTTTAAACTATTATTGAATGAACATCCAGAAATATAAAGTGTTCAAGGAGCTGTACATAGTAATTGCTAATTTACAAAAGTATAATACATAGTAATTGTTGATTTACAAAAGTATAAATCAAAAGACAGGAATTCTCTTGAATGAATTTAGAGTTCCAGTGCTGGAATTAAAAGGCAATATCACCATATTATTTGATATATGGTGCAATTGATATAAAAATCAGCTAAACATGATACTCAGTCACAACTTTTTTCTCGTTTGTATGCTGCCTTAAAATGTGATATCGTAAGATGAAAGAAAAACATGAAAATGTAATGTGCTTGTGTCCAATCAGAGAGCTTTTGTGCCACCCATTAAATTATAACATCTCAATAATACAGATAAAATGACAGTTACTGAGTTGAAATACAAACACTTTTTTCCTCTCCAGGGTTACTTCTGTGTTTCTGGCAGTACCTTCCCTCAGTCCTGCCCAGCGGGAACGTACGGTAACTCCACTGGACTGAGGCGCAGTGAGGATTGCTCCCCTTGTCCAGGAGGCAAATACTGTGAGGGCTTTGCTAACACAGAATATACTGACTTGTGTGACCCAGGCTTCTACTGTAAGGAAAAAGCATATTCATCGGTAAGTACAGTCCATCTGTTTGATAGTTATTCAGCTGAATGGTTCTTTTCATTTGCAATATACTTTTGAATATTAACATGGATGATATATACTCAGTTGTTTATCAGGTGTGACCTAATATAAAGGCACAGTATTTATTATTTGTATTGGATAACTTTCAATGATGATGATTTTTCACCTTTCACAAGACAAAGAGTCAGCATCAACATTGCTGAAATATGTGTAAGAATATTCCAAATTTTAACAATTTAGGATAAAATCTGTAAATAGTATATCATTAATTCATTTTATTATTCATCAATCTGCAAATGTCTCATAATTGTTGACATCCCTCAGAGCTTCCCTCAACCCCTTTAACTCCATTGCCCAGTTCCTCTGAAACAACTCACCCTAAAACATCCTCTCCTTTCTACATCAACTACTACAACAACAACATATAAACCTCTCCTTCCCCTACCTACCTCCTGCTCACCTCACTGTCCTCCAACTATAACATATACAACCTCTCCTTCCCCTACCTACCTCCTGCTCACCTCAAATTATCTCCTTCCTTCATCATGCTTCTCTCTACAACCATATTTAATTCTCCTCTTCCACCCCCTCCCTACTTTGTTTTGTTTCACCCATGCACCTCCTCTCTCGATCACAGCTTTCTGACTTTTGTTCTTGAATTTCTCTCATTCTCTCTCTGTTTTCTTTTCCTCCTACCTCTAAAATGATCTGACCTCTCAGGCACAATTTGACCCTTGTTGTCGTGGTGCCGTTAAGACCTCATCAAACAAACAAACAAACACTATACTCCAACAACAACATATAAACCTCTCCTTTTCCTACTTACCTCCTGCTCACCTCGTTGTCCTCCAACAACAACATATAAACCTCTCCTTCCCCTACTTACCTCCTGCTCACCTCACTGTCCTCCAACAACAACATATAAACCTCTCCTTCCCCTACTTACCTCCTGCTCACCTCACTGTCCTCCAACAACAACATATAAACCTCTCCTTCCCCTACCTACCTCCTGCTCACCTCACTGTCCTCCAACAACAACACATAAACCTCTCCTTCCCCTACCTACCTCCTGCTCACCTCACTGTCCTCCAACAACAACACATAAACCTCTCCTTCCCCTACCTACCTCCTGCTCACCTCACTATACTCCAACAACAACACATAAACCTCTCCTTCCCCTACCTACCTCCTGCTCACCTCACTATACTCCAACAACAACACATAAACCTCTCCTTCCCCTACCTACCTCCTGCTCACCTCACTATACTCCAACAACAACACATAAACCTCTCCTTCCCCTACCTACCTCCTGCTCACCTCACTATACTCCAACAACAACATATAAACCTCTCCTTCCCCTACCTACCTCCTGCTCACCTCACTATACTCCAACAACAACACATAAACCTCTCCTTCCCCTACCTACCTCCTGCTCACCTCACTATCCTCCAACAACAACACATAAACCTCTCCTTCCCCTACCTACCTCCTGCTCACCTCACTATCCCAACAACAACATATAAACCTCTCCTTCCCCTACCTACCTCCTGCTCACCTCACTATCTCCAACAACAACATATAAACCTCTCCTTCCCTACCTACCTCCTGCTCACCTCACTATCCCAACAACAACACATAAACCTCTCCTTCCCTACCTACCTCCTGCTCACCTCACTATCCTCCAACAACAACATATAAACCTCTCCTTCCCCTACCTACCTCCTGCTCACCTCACTATACTCCAACAACAACATATAAACCTCTCCTTTTCCTACTTACTCCTGCTCACCTCACTATGCTCTCTTAACCTCTTTTAACCTCTTACCTTTTATAATCTCTTTGGCACATACCATCGCTGTTGTGGTGCTGACCTCACCAACCAACCAACCTTCGTATTTCTCTCTTGCCAGGCTCCAGTCGATGGTGTGACAGGAGGCCTTTGTCCACCTGGTGGCTATTGTCCAGCAGGATCTGCTTGGCCAGCCAACTGTCCCTTGGGAACCTATTCCAATTCATCAGGCTCAAAAACACCAGATGACTGCATTGACTGTGACCCAGGGTAAGTTATGATTTTTGGCATAATTTGCAAGACTCAGTTAGCTTATTTATCACAAAATAGTTGTCACTTGAAATTGGTATGTAATTGTTTTATAAATTACTAAATTCTATAAGTCTATGGACATGTAGCAATTTCTATATTCATTAAAAGATTTAAAATTTGAGCAGATCAGTTTTTGAATTTAAAAAAATCAATTTTGATCAATTTTTTGTTTATGCTCAGTTTGTGATGAATGACTGCCACAGAACATGCTGGGAAAGTCTATCCTGCTTGAACTTGATTGGGGGTCAGAAACTTGGTCAGTCTGCACCACTTCAAAGAATTATAATAGACAGTTGAAAAACAACCATCTTGATAAATACCAACTTGAAGGTATGTCTTGTAATACATCATAAATTTCAATATTAACACATGAGATTTTAAACCATTGTAAAATGGTAAATTTTGATTAAATATTTTTCTACTTTCATGGTTTTGATAGATTTTAAAGCAATTAAAAGCTAAGGTTGCCTTGACACGTCCATATACCTTTAAACTAAGATTGCCTGTAACTATTGTTTGTTTTTTCTTCTTCAAGATATTACTGTGCTGGTGACAATAATCCGGAACCAACAGGTCCGTGCAAAGCAGGATATTACTGTACCGGTGGCTCAGGCACACCTATACAGTTCCCCAACCCAGCAGGACACTACAGCAATGACGGTGCCTTCAAACCTGAGCCATGTGAGCGTGGAAAATACCAAACTGCTACCGAGTCCTCATACTGCGTGGATTGCCCTCAAGGGTCATATTGTAATGACACAGGGACAGCTACACCATTGCCATGTTTATCTGGTCACTACTGTCCAGTCAAGACCACAGTACCATATCCATGTCCGAGGGTAAGGACCTGAACATTTTGTATAAAATCGGAAAGTGAATTCCATCTGAACATTTTGTAAACGTTATTTTAGGAATGCATTACATTAATATAGCATTTGATTTAGAGGAAAGGATCAAAATACAAGTAGACATTTTAACATAGGGAAAGGTGGACCTTGAAACAGGAGCCTAGATGGCTAGAGGGGGCTTGTAAAAACTGAAAAGTAAACCCAATCATCAGCAATATTTAGTTTCTCAGTTTGTTAAACTCTGCTTTGAATTTCTTGGATACCTGCTTAAGTTATCTGAATGTAATGCAAATTTGACTTTGCATAATGTTTTTATGGGGTGGGAGAGAAAGGGGGTGCTTGTGCCTCACATGTGGCTGTGTGTTTATTAAAGCAAGTTCATCTTTACAAGGTAACATTATGACTAAGGATATAAAACGTTGATTTACAGAAAGTTGCAGAGGAGCTACTCTTTGATATGTCAGAATCATATAATTAAAATCAACCATTTTAATCCAATTTTGGTTTGATATTTGTAATATTTGATGGCTTTATTGGAGAATCAAGGGAATCTTCTCTATTTTGTAATCTGCATTTTCTTGCATTCTAGTTGCTTGTTACTTCTTTTCTTTCATACATATCAATTTTATAAAAATAAGTAATGCAAGTCATGATGTAAACAAGTTCTCATAAAAACCCTTTGGGCTGAATGATGTAGAGCCCTCCTTGCACATATACACAAGAACCAAAGAAAGAAAAAAGATTTTCATCGGCAATTGAAAAAGTAACTCACACAATAACACATACTAATTGTGGCAAATATTTAACTAATCTGTTACACCTAAATGATGTTTAACACGTTTGACTTTGACTGTCGCGGTGCCGTTAAACCTGAACAAACCAAAGCAAACTTTAATTGATGTTTGCAGGGAACATTCCGTTTGGAGCAGAGTGCGCAGGAAATGAGTGAGTGTGACCCCTGCACCGCAGGGTACTACTGCTCATCCCCTGGCTTGGATGAAGTCTCTGGACAATGTGCAGCCGGCCATTATTGCTCGGGAGGCTCAAACACCTCACATCCAACTGTAAGTTGGTTTTACGTTCCACTAATATTAGCCACTGCATGATTGTTTTCAATATGGATTTAGCTCTCCTAGTTGTAGTCTTTCTTTGTTCATGCATACTATGAAGTGGAGTTTGGAATGTAATGGTTATGGTAAGTTATGTACCTGGCTTAAAGAATTTTGTGTTGTATGGTCCTTGTTAAATAGAAATTCAAAACTAATGTCAGAGATTTTTATTTTTTCTTCAAATTATTCAGATTTTATTTTGATGTATATTATACAGATTACTTGATATACCAGATACACATCATTTTTTTTTTTTTATTGGAAAACATTCTTAAGTGGATTAGATTTACATGAGAAAGACCTGATAAATCTTCTTTTGTTGTGAATTATATTTGTAATGTTTATACTTGTAGTATTTTTCCTTGTAGTATTTTTTCTTTAGTTCTAGCAGCTTCTGTTTATGACATAGAAACTGGGGATAAGAACCAATTTGACAGGCCTTCATGGCTCAAATATGGATTAAACTTTTTTAATGTTAGCCGTTAAAATCAAGCATATAATCATCTTTATGCATTGAAACGAATACATCTTTGCTATCAAATTCACAGGAGTACATGGATGGAGGAGGCATCTGCCCGGAGGGCTATTACTGTCCTGAGGGTACCCCAGACCCTAATCATTACCCATGCCAGAATGGTACTTACCTGAACAGGACTGGTGCTGAAGTTGAAACGGACTGTTTTGATTGCCCGGCTGGTTCAGTGTGCTCTGGTTCGGCACTTATGCAACCCAATGATGATTGTGCCCCAGGTATGAAAATATTTGGAATATTTCTTCTGTTGTGACCAATTGTGAAGCAGTTGGCTGAATGCTTTAAATATATTATAAAAGAAAACCATGCAACAAATATCTCTGCTTTGTTTTTTTCACCTATGCATCTCCTCTCTCAATCCCAGCTTTCTGACTTTTATTTCTCGTATTTCTCTTAATCTTTTTTTCTTAATGTTTTTTTTTTTGTCCTACCTCCAGAATGATCTAACCTCTCAGGTACATTTTGACCCTTGTTGTTGTGGTGCTGTTAAGCCCTCATCAAACAAACAAACAAATTGGACTGCATTTAAATATTTAGTGTTTTTATTTTCATCTTGAAATGCTCAAGGACACAATGCACTAAATCGGCAGGAAATTATTTTCCATTTATTCAAAGTAGCACAAAAACCTCCAGTTACTGAGTTATATACTGTGTTGTTTTTAAATGTATAACACATTACAAATGATTAAATAAAAAATTCAACAAATTTTGTAATTATATACCAAATTTTTGTATTAAAACAGTACTTATATAAATTGATTTTTGTAAAGGTGTGATAGAAATGTGCTAAATTCTTAGGGTTCTGTAAACTTGTTATCATGCTATTTTTCAGGTTATTACTGTCTTGGTAAGGCAACGACAAAGTTTCCAACTGATGGAACCACAGGCAACATTTGTCCAGTTGGGTTTTACTGTCCAGAAGCATCACCAGCGCCCAAAAGGTGTGAAGGAGGGTACTACACCAACATCACTGGACAGGCCTCATGCTTTGATTGCCCTGCTTGTAAGTTACAGTTGAGATCAATTATAATGTTGTTTACTTTTTGTTAATCTATCAATATTAAAGAAACAATAACAAATTGTTGATATTAAAGATAACAAGTGATGACAGTACTTAATCAAAGATCAACACAAGTGAAATTTCTACAAAAAGTTTGAAGCATGAGAGAGACGTTAGTTAAAATTGATAAAAATGATGAAATTGCAAAAAGGTGAGTATTAAAAAGAGTTGAAGATAATTTCCTGCTTTACTGTTTGTATCTGTTGGCTTGATCTTTGCAATAGGGGAATGATCTCATCACTTTTTCTAAAGAGTAGATGTAATTTTTAGGGACATGTCTAGGTTTCAATATCTGGGGGCTAATCTCCCTAAAAACATATTAAAGGCATCTCCTATTCCCTCTGTGTATCAAATCTCTCTTGCCTGTATCTCGTTTTATTTGATAGGGCGGGGGCTATGCCACCATTTTTTTAGGGGGGGATAAGCCTCTAATAGCGTCCTTAGACTTGTTATTGATAGTAATTTTAATTCCTGCTTTCTTCTTCTTTACAGCATATTATTGTCCTGATGGGGAGCGCCTTTTAGCCTGCCCGAGAGGTCATTATTGTCCTAAAAACACTGGCGGAAATGAGTCCATACCTTGCCCCACGGGCACCTACAACCCTGACCTGGGACTTGCAAGTGAGGACCAATGCCGACCATGTGCTCCTGGCAAATACTGCACAGCCCTCGGAGCATCGTCATTTGATGTAGTGAATGCCTCAGCTGGACCCTGCGATGCAGGATACTATTGTGTATCAGGTCAATTGATTTCGTACTTTCAAAATTTGTTTTGTTTATTTACAATTGGTATACTATTTTGAAAATAACTGCATACTGCTTTTGAGTGTAACTACTTGCTTCTAAAACGATATACTTAACTACAAATTAATTTATATTGTACTCAGAACCTTATGTCAGTGGAAGAATTTTTCTCATAAAGGTAATAATTTGGCTATTTTGACAGATTGAGTATATTTTGATAAGATATTGTAATACTTTCATTTAGTATCTTCCTAAATTTTATTTTATTTCTTATGATGAATTGAGTTGTTTAGAGCTGAAACACTGATGAGAATGAATAATTAAGGGCTTATGGACAACACAGCATTTCCTTATGCCCCCTTTTGGTGAGGGGGAGGTTAATGGCCAGTTAGGGTCGTTTAGCACATAAGACAACAGGGGAGCTCAATTTTGTATTACTCCCTGCTGAGGGATGCAATGGAAAGCTGCAAGGCCATGAAGCCTGTTCATGCATGTTTAATTTTTGTAATTTAATGAAGAAGGAAAGACAGTAGTTTCTTTAAAAGTGACTAAAATCTACAAATGAATTAACCACAAAATTTAAAGAGGGAATCTCATCTCAATGAAATTACTCGAAACGTCTCCGATAATTCTGATAAATACTAGTTTAATGTCACTTCCACAGCGGTTATTAATTAGTATGTCAGTATGGAGCTGGAATTAATTGTAAAATTTCCCACAGTTCTGAATAAAGGTGTTAAAAATCTTCCAACAAACACTCGCGACACAAATAATATTAATGTACTGAACACATCTTTATATACTTCCCTCTTTTGCAATTTAATGTACTTTTCATCGCACAATTACATGGCGGACGTTTATAGAGCACATATTTACCACATATACTGTAGTTTGTTTATTCAAGAAATCTGTACAAATTGTATTTTTAATAAATTTCTCCCTGTGGTGAGACCCACCGGAACCATAGATTTTTTCCAACTACATGTCAGGATTTGTGTGAAGACGTAGATTAGACAGAAGTGTCGAATTACATTGTATATTTTTTCCACTGCACGTTAATAATATAACTGGTCTTTCAGTGAAATAAGTAACTCCTCTTCTCTAGGAAAAAGTAAAATAACCTTCTATGATGGATTTGCATTCACAACGCTCTGTTTGTCATGGGATATATAATGTACAATGTAAATATGGGGTTGTAAACCCTCTTGTCCAATCAGATTGCAGAAAACTAACTTAGATGTGTATGAATAAGCATTTGATAATGCAGTATATTTTGTGTAATAGAAAATCTGTTTTATTTATGCTGTACAACTGACCTTTAATATCCTTATCCATATGTGCTCATTTTCACTTTTTTTCTTTCACTTTTTCACTTTTTTAGGTGTCAACATCAGTAATCCCACACCAGAAACAAGTAGTGGCATCGGTGGACCATGTCCCCACGGATTCTACTGCCCTGAAGGGACTTACAATCCGCAACCCTGTCCCAATGGTACCTACTCGGACACAACCCTCCTGGAATCCATGGATCAGTGTGAGCTTTGTGACTTGGGATATTATTGTGGGACATGGAATCTGACCGCTCCGGAAGGACCATGTGACCCAGGGTTCTACTGCTTGTATGGAGCATCTTACCCTAACCCCACAGGTAAAGAATCACAAACTTTTACTATGAATGTAAATTAGTTGTTTTGTGGTTGTGGATTACAGCTTCAAGGCAAAAACTGTAACGCATAAACAAGAAACAAAATATACAAGAACTTCATGTTACAGTAAGATGAATAAACTACATGTGAAAGAACACAACCCTTATTAAAGAAATAAAATCAAAAATTTAAATGTTTCCAATCTGAAGTTAGGATCCACTCGGCATTTTTTCATCTGGTTATCTTTTTTGTACATCAAAGTTCTTTTAAATTCTATTTCATGTTTTTCAGAATTTACAATATGGAACAAATATTTGTTGCTGTTATTTTTGACGGAAAAAATACTTGACTATTTTCTTGGTGGTCTTTAAGACTTTTGTGGACTATTTTGATTGCATCAGTTTTGATTTGAAAAAAAATTGTAAAGGATTTTTCTAAACTCTACAATATACATTAACATTATTTTGAAGTTTTCATTGGGGGTTACAGAAGTATGGTTTTGATAGTTTGTCCAAATTATGTTTAGATGTTGACATATAATGTATGAAAGAAGGCAATCTTATTGCACCTGAAGAATATCTTTCCCAGGTTTGTGAAAGTGAAAGTATCAATAAGTAAGAAGAGTTGAATCTTAAATCTTATTGTAGCTGAAGAATATCAATTACAGGCTCTTAAAAGTATTGATTAATAAGAATATGTGAATATGTATGTCCCAATGTTAGTCTTTTGTTAACTATTTTGATTGCATCTGTTCCTTTTAGTCTGGTTTGAAAAACGTTTTCAAAGATTTTACTTAACACTGTAATGTACATTAACATTATTCTGAATTATTCATCGAGCATTACAGAAGTATGCTTTCATTAGAGAAGTATGCTTTTAATAGTTTATCTGAATTATTGTCAGTTGTTGGTGTATAATTTATGAAGGAAATTAAAAATTTGATTGGCATTAAAAATATTGTTCACAGTTTCTTGAAAGTATCAGTAAATCAGAAGATATAATATGTATGCTCCAATTTTAGTTATCATTTTACATTATTGTGACAAATCATTTTGTAAATTACTGCTCCTGTTTACCCTCCAATTAGGTGATGATGGAACTGGTGGCCCATGCCCTATTGCCCATTATTGTCCAGCTGGTACCTCTGTACCCCTTGGATGTCCTGCTGGTACCTACAATGACCTGACTCAGCAGGCAGAGTGTATGACATGTCCAGATGGCTACTACTGTCCAGGCAATGTTTCTGACTTCAGGCCCTACAAGTGTCCAGCCGGTTTTTACTGCCCAAATGGTAAGTCCCAAGCCAAATAACTTTTTGCAAGTAACTGTGAATATGAATAATGTCTTGCATTGTAGTTAAGGTGATAGGTCAAGTTTAGCTTATCGGAAGCATATTTGCTTATAAAAGTTTCTAAGATAATTTCTTGATACTTACTATATCCCTCCAGGGCATCTATTACATAAACATTCAAAGGCCCAACATGAATCCCTCTTGCATCCATTGTTAGTTTATTTTCCACCAACTTCAAATGTCTGACACCAATCAGCCTCCATCAACCTCAATTGACCATTTGAAACATAAGTTCTCAGCTACCAATTAGGACACCTTTCCATCAACATTAACCCATTCCCACATTTCTTAACCACAAACAAACAAACATTGCACCCTCACAGTCTATCACGTTCTCCTTGCTTGCCCCCTGTACAACCTTCCCAGAGCTTCCCTCGCTCCCCACAACTCAATTGCTGAGTTCTTCCAGAAAAACCCTCCAGATAAAATTATCTCCTACCTTCATCGTGCATCCCTCTACAACGATATTTACTTCTCCTCTTTCACCCCCTCTCTCTACTTTTTTTACAGCCATGCACCTCCTCTCTCGATCCCAGCTTTCTGATGTTTTGTTCTTGTATTTTTCTTATTCTCCCCCTGTTTCCTTTCCTTCCTACCTCTAGAATGATCTGACCTCTCAGGCACAAATTGACCACCGTTGTCATGGTGCCATTAAGCCCTCATCAAACAAACAAACACCAACATAAATTCTTTGCACACTAATGACAGATCACCTCTCACTGACATCTGTTCCCCTCCCGCCAACATCATGTCATCTTTCTCTGTTATCATTTTTACCTGGGCTTACCTCAATTAAAAAGAGTTTGTCATTGATAGATATTTATTTCCAAGCTCACCTGTATCACCACCAGTAGTAACATTAAAGAAAGTGAAACAAAGTTGAACTTAAAATGTTATGCTAGAATTGATCTTCTTTAGTTTCGTGTAGAACCCAACTAGACTGGATATAGCTCGTTCCTTGCATTGCAGGCTTTCTATACCGTATGTTTGTTTTCAGAAAGCCACATGCTGAGACTATTTTTCCATCACTTACAATTATTGAATTATTTTTTACATAATTATATACATTTAAATACAACAAGACTAGATTAATTGCCAGCCCTGCATTGTTCAGGCTTTCTATATGTTTGTTTTCAGAAAGATATATGTTTGCCATTTTGCCATTCCTTACAATGATATATATAACAAAATATCTATAATTGTATACTTTTAATATTATATATCATTATATATTATTCAAATGATTATACTAAACAAATATCATTTTCATTATCATGCATTATATCATTCTTATGGTTGATTAAATTTTGAAGAGAACTTTCTTTATTTTTATATTTTTATTTGTGCATTTTGTTTCCAGGTACCGAACATGCCTACCAATATCCCTGCCCCAGGGGTTACTACCGCCCCACCATTAAGGGACAAAGTCTTGCTGATTGCACCAAATGTGATGCTGGATATTATTGTGCTTATGAGGGTAATACAACAGTTACTGGAGAGTGTGATCCAGGTAAGCTCAATTATGTACTAAAGTACTGATAAAATGATCCAAATGTACTACAAATCAGAGCAGGGCACTTCTTCACCTTTCAATATTGTAATAAAACATGAGCACTTCTTGGAAAGAACAAAGTCAGTAAGTGCAATAACGTTATAATTTACATCAATATATATATTTTTCCTTCTATGCTAAAAAATGTAAAGGTTTGATGAACCTGTTCAGTGGAGAGTTCAAATATTATATTATATATTATTTTGTCCCATTTTCATGAAAACTAGTTCTTATCTACGGGTGAGGGGTGGGGTAAGGAGTGGGGTTGTTAGACGTGGTGGTCAGGTTTTTTTTTTATTATTATTATTATTTTGTTTTCTCTTTATTCTTGTTTTATAGGCAACTATGTATGTGTGTATGTACCCAAAATTAGTTTAAGTCCTATTTTCTTGATTTAAGAGGGAGTGGACTACTCATTAATCCATAAAGGTTTTTTAGAGCACTTTTTATCACAACTCTTTGTATTTTTGTTTTATGTATATTCTAATTATTATTGTTTGAATGTTGTGAAGAAACAAATGAAATGATTAACCACTTATACAGCCAGAACTAAAAAGCTAGCCCTTTTTGTCCTACTTATACATCCCTGATTGCATTACTTTCTTTCAGCACTCGATGCGGTACAAATTCACGCTAAACTGGTCTATTTTGCCAGTGAAAATTCCTTCTTATTGCAGAACCTATGATATGCTTTATACTTGTGACTGACATAGGATAAACTTAGTTGACAGAAATGATAAATTATTTGTTTAACTTGATATTTTTTTTCAGTGAGAAGGTTTATTACAAACTGGTTGTTTTGAAGAATAACATGTGTGTGATCAGTTTTAAGAACTTCATTCATGGTCAATGAGTGCAGGAGATAGTTCTGCAAGTTTAAAGAAAAACTGTATTGGGAGAGTAATATGTCTCTTATTATGTCATGTTTGCCTTTGGGAGTCACGGCCTAACTTTTCTCTGTTTTTTTTTTCTTTTTTAGGATATTTTTGCATATTAGCTGCATGGACTGCGACTCCAAATGATTTTGACAATTATACTGATGGCGACTGTTTATGTCCGTCTACGACTACGGGGGGCGATGTCAACCAGGTTACTACTGCCCTCAAGGTTCAAGTGAACCCACTCCATGCACCGAGGGAAATTATTGTGATGTCGATGGTATGAGAGTTTTTGTGTTTTTATTTATTTTTGAACATTGAAAATGTTTTGAAGGGGAGTGATGATTTGTTGAAGCTGAATAAAGGTTTTTTGAAGGAGAGTGACGATTTGTTTAAGGCTGAATAAAGGTTTTTTTGAAGGGGAGTGACGATTTGTTTGAAGCTGAATAAAGGTTTTTTGAAGGAGAGTGACGATTTGTTTGAAGCTGAATAAAGGTTTTTGAAGGGGAGTGACGATTTGTTTGAAGCTGAATAAAGGTTTTTTGAAGGGGAGTGACGATTTGTTTGAAGCTGAATAAAGGTTTTTTGAAGGAGAGTGACGATTTGTTTGAAGCTGAATAAAGGTTTTTTGAAGGGAGTGACGATTTGTTTGAAGCTGAATAAAGGTTTTTGAAGGGGAGTGACGATTTGTTTGAAGCTGAATAAAGGTTTTTTGAAGGGGAGTGACGATTTGTTTGAAGCTGAATAAAGGTTTTTTGAAGGGGAGTGACGATTTGTTTGAAGCTGAATAAAGGTTTTTTGAAGGAGAGTGACGATTTGTTTGAAGCTGAATAAAGGTTTTTTTGAAGGGGAGTGACGATTTGTTTGAAGCTGAATAAAGGTTTTTTTAAGGAGAGTGACGATTTGTTTGAAGCTGAATAAAGGTTTTTTTGAAGGAGAGTGACGATTTGTTTGAAGCTGAATAAAGGTTTTTTTTGAAGGAGAGTGACCATTTGTTTGAAGCTGAATAAAGGTTTTTGAAGGAGAGTGACGATTTGTTTGAAGCTGAATAAAGGTTTTTGAAGGGGAGTGACGATTTGTTTGAAGCTGAATAAAGGTTTTTTGAAGGGGAGTGACGATTTGTTTGAAGCTGAATAAAGGTTTTTTGAAGGAGAGTGACGATTTGTTTGAAGCTGAATAAAGGCTTTTTGAAGGGGAGTGACGATTTGTTTGAAGCTGAATAAAAGTTTCTTGAAGGGGAGTGACGATTTGTTTGAAGCTGAATAAAGGTTTTTTGAAGGGCAGTGACGATTTGTTTGAAGCTGAATAAAGGTTTTTTGAAGGGCAGTGACGATTTGTTTGAAGCTGAATAAAGGCTTTTTAAAGGGCAGCGACGATTTGTTTGAAGCTGAATAAAGGTTTTTTGAAGGGGAGTGACGATTTGTTTAAAGCTGAATAAAGGCTTTTTGAAGGGGAGTGACGATTTGTTTGAAGCTAAATAAAGGTTTCTTGAAGGGCAGTGACGATTTGTTTGAAGCTGAATAAAGGTTTCTTGAAGGGCAGTGGCGATTTGTTTGAAGCTGAATAAAGGTTTTTTGAAGGGGAGTGACGATTTGTTTGAAGCTGAATAAAGGTTTTTTGAAGGGGAGTGACGATTTGTTTGAAGCTGAATAAAAGTTTTTTTAAGGGGAGTGACGATTTGTTTGAAGCTGAATAAAGGTTTTTTGAAGGGGAGTAAAGAATTTATGAAGCTTCTTTTGATAATTGAATGACTACAATTTGAAGGCTCTATGCTATGCATTATTTTTCCACCCATACACCTCTCTCGATCCCAGCTTTCTGGCTTTAAGTTCTTGTGTTTCTCTCAATCTCCCCCTGTTTACACTCATTCCTACCTCTGGAATGATCTAACCTCTCAGGCACAATTTAACCCTTGCTGTTGTGGTGCCGTTAAACTCTCATCAAACAAACAAATCTATGCTGAAGATGTGTTCAACTGACATTATAGTGTGTTGTGTGGGGTCTGTATTCAGTTGAAAAGCAATGCAACGCAACAAGGAAGACATGTGATAGTTTGAATATGTAACATCAGCTTGGCAAGCTTTAGGTCCCAAGTCCAATCCCTGGTGGGTCTTTATTCACCAGTGCTTCATAACTTGCTGTTGAGAAAGAGATGTAAAATACCCACTCTACCTACTCATATATGTGTAAGAAAGAGAATATCAGTCTGTGAAAAAGTGATATGTCTTCATTTGATCATATTTATTGTTAAAAACTAAATAGCTTGAAATTTGAAATTAATTAAAATCTTTCTAATTGCCTTGATTTATGCAACTGGTGCATCATATTAACTATTCTTCAGTGAGTGGAAACTAGCGTCATAAATATTATGTGTACTTTAGCAAGTGACAAGTATCTTAAAATACATTGTACCATTTACTTTGAGTAATTTGTATTGATTGGTATATTGGTTGATTGATTGGTTAATTGATTGCTTAATTGATTGATTGGTTAATTGATTGATTGGTTAATTGGTTCTGTAGGTTTGGATAATCCTGCTGGACAGTGTGATCCAGGATACTATTGTAACCGCACAGCTAGCCGATCAGATCCCACAGATGGGGAAACTGGAGATATTTGTCCCTTGGGAAGATACTGTGGTAAGTCATATTGACATTGATGTACTGATATAAATTGTTTTGGGACTCTCTGCCTTATTTTACTTCAGCTGTTTAACCCTAGATTCATGAAGAGTAAAAATATTGATAGTTATTGATAGTTAACATGTTTGATGAATATTAACTGATTTTTAACTTTAATTTATTCATTGAAGCATGAAATCATTGACTTTTTCTGATAACAAGAGCATTTGACTCCCCTTCCCTCCCTGCATCAACAAACATGACACTCAACCCCTATTACCAACACCCTCATGTTTTTTAACCTACAAACTTTTCTTATCAAGTTAAAAATGATATCTCCATACCATCAGGTTTGGTTTATGGGTTGGTGGGGGTTTAACTCAAATATGATTTTCTGTCGTCCTCTGTGAAAGGGTCAATGCATAGCATATGAAGGATCAATGCATAGCAAATGAAGAGTCAATGCACCCTCCATGTGAATAATTTACTGATTCGACTGGAAAACTTTTTTTGACTTGAGTCATTGCTTTTATGTTTAATAAAACTCATTTCATTATTCAGGTTCTGGGACTGGTCCAAATCCTCCAAAGTGCCCTCCAGGGACTTTCTCCAACACGTCTGGACTGACAGCTGTAGGTGAATGCTTTGATTGCACCCCTGGCTATTACTGTGAAGAATCAGGTCTAACTGACCCAACAGGGCTCTGCGATGCAGGTCAGTATATTGTACTTACTGGGGGCTTAGCCTCAGTAATTTCATTGTTTTTGTGCGGACACTTTTGTCACAATGGAGTTTGTTTTGCATCATGACTTTTGTATACTGAAAGTGTGTGTGTCTCCTGTCAATTACCAGTTCCTCAAGTTTGCTACTAAGCATGTGTTGTCTTACAATGATTACTTCTATAGTTGGGCAGGTATGCAAATCCCTAATATTTCTGTGTTTTATAGTATTCAGGCTGCCTATTCTTACATTGTTTTTTTGTTTTTCTATATATATTTTTTTAATGTCATGAGATATTAGATATCAATATCTTCTTTAATGAATAATAGCTTGAGGTAACAATTAAAAATAACCTTACTTTTGGTCTTGTATACTTGTTTTGATCCTATTGAGCTGAAGTGAACCATTGATTAGAGTTACTTAGTTATTTTCTGATGTTGCTATTGTGCACCTTTTCACTTTATATATAAAAACAATTGGTGTAGAATATTTTTTGATCTATTTGTCATTTTCAGGATACTACTGCCCTGCCGGGCAAAATATCAGTAATCATTATCCATGCTCTGCTGGGTACTATTGCACTGTGGGTAGCCCTGAGCAAGTGCCATGCCCATCAGGCCAGTACCAAAATGAAATTGGACAGAGTGAGTGCAAAGTATGCAATTCAGGTAAGATTTCTTGGTAAAGTATCTGTTGGAAAAATGTAGCTATCTGAGCTCAAGATACTTATATTAATACTTTGTGAAGTCTTGCATTGGCTGGATAAATCAATTTAAATTGACCAGATCTCGAGAGGTGAACAGGCATATACCATTTCTAATACTCTCAATTTATAGAGTAATTTCCTGTTTGATTATTATTTAGTTGATTCCTTTCTGCTTCATGAGCTATGCATGAACCTCTTCATATGCCATGCATTGACCCCTTCATATGCTATACATTGACCCCTTCATATGCTATGCATTGACCCCTTTATATGCTATGCATTGACCCCTTCATATGCTATACATTGATCCCTTCATATGCTATGCATTGACCCCTTCATGTGCTATTTGACCCCTTCATGCTATGCATTGACCCCTTCATATGCTATGCATTGACCCCTTCATATGCTATGCATTGACTCTTTCATATGCTATGCATTGACCCTTTCATTTGCTATACATTGACCCTTTCATTTGCTATGCATTGACCCTTCATTTGCTATGCATTGACCCTTCATTTGCTATGCATTGACCCCTTTATTTGCTATGCATTGACCCCTTCATTTGCTATGCATTGACCCCTTCATTTGCTATGCATTGACCCCTTCATTTGCTATGCATTGACCCCTTCATTTGCTATGCAGTGACCGTAAATTAGCTCTGTAATAAACTGTGATATATGCAATGCAATCATTAGCTATGTAGTACCACCATGACTGATGTTTTCAACCCCATTAACTGTTTAGTGACCCATCCATGAATTAACACATGACCCTTCATAGGGCTATCAATTAACCCTTACTGACCTCTGCAGTGAAATTTGTAGTATCATCATTTGCGATATAAGTTGATTTTCTTCTTCAAAGGAAGTATAACCTCTTCAACTATTTTAAAGCAGCTAATTAAATATATCTTATTTTTCTTTAGGCTACTTTTGTGATGTAGCCAATGCCCCTATTCCAGACTACACAGCCTATCCATGCCCCACCGGATACTATTGTCTGAATGGAACCGAATTCTCTACTCAGTATGGATGTCCAAATGGCACTTACAGTGAGACGACTAGACTTGAAAGGGAAGACCAGTGTGACTCATGTCCAGCTGGGAAGTACTGCATGGGAACAGGGCTCAACATGACCTCAGGTTTGTTCCTCAGACTTGTTCCTTTCTCTACTTAATCCCTGCTCACCTCACTATCTCCTCTCACCCTTTTCTTTACCTCTGACATAATGTAATCTCTCTGGCACAATTTGACCATCGCTGTCATGGTGCCATTAAGCCTCACCAACCAACCTTTATTCCTGTTAGAAAGAGTTGGGCTGATTTATTCTTTTGAACGTGTTTGTGTTGAGCTTGTTTAAGAAAGTTGGGAGGGTAAAGATTGGTCAGGTCGAAAAGGCAGAAAACATAAAAACACAGAAAAATTCCATGAATATGAAGAAACAGTAGAAAGTAAAACACCAAAGCATTCCAGGAATTGTTAAAAACATAAAAATACAGAATTTTAGAAATGTGAAAAAAAAAAAAATGCAAAAGATTTTCAGAAATGGGGAGGAAATAGGCTTTTCTACATTTTCTACAGCAAAATGAAAACTGAAAATTTTCTTTTTTTCCTTTAAGCAGAATCAGTCCATATTAATTTTGTGATTCTTTAAAGTGTAAATCATACACTAATCACAATTGCACATTCAGTTTTTAATTTTCCACATTTGTTCATTTTGACCTGGTTGAAAAAAGAAACTATCATCTCAGTTTGAAGTATTCTTTGGTTTCAAAGAATAATTTTAAATGTGAATGATCACCTAAAAGAATGGCCAATGTTTATTTAAATAAAGTCAAAAGAAACTATGCGTGGAAGTTAGAACTTTTCATCATAGGATTTAAATTTAAAATAAATATCTTGTAAATATTCCTTGTTAGAATGGCTTATTTGCGATGATTTTTGTATTCCTGAAGTAATGATAACTGTCTTGTCTTCGTCAGGGGATTGTGAGGCGGGTTTCTGGTGTAAAGAAAGAGCTTCATCTCCAGTGCCCACAGATGGAATCACCGGAGAGATATGTCCACCTGGAAAATACTGTCCAACAGGTATATGTTTTTGATGGATTAATCCTTTATTGCCAATTGTTTCATTGCCGTCGGTTTGTGTTGTTGGCCTGTTGTTGTTGTTTTTTTAAACAAGAATGGTCGGGTATCTTAATATCGTTAACCATGCTATACAGCGGTAAATACTTCTCCATTACAGAATTAGTCACTTCTCAGTTGGTAATTAGATACTCCAAAATTTCTTCATGTAAACAGTATAAAAAAGTCAATAGTATACTCAATGATTACTCAGAAAGATTGGTTCAACATTGCTGCTATTTATTCTTGTGGATTCATTAGTCCAGAAAACAATCATAATTTTTGTAAGCAAAATTTAAGTTAAATAATTGCTGTGGAAACCATACTTCATGACTTGTCCTTTTCCTTAATAATTTGTTTCAGCAAATCATAGCCACAAACTTACTGTAGCAAATAATGAGAGCACTTATCTTAATTAAGATAACCACTCAACCACACAATAAGGACTTCATCCATTGCTAATTTGATACTCAACACCAAATTCCACAACAACTCAGGACCGACAGGAGAATGAATACAATGGAGCCTGTTGATAAGGAAAATTTGATCCTAATTACCTGTGGTTTTCGGAGTAAAGAAAATAAAGAGGAAAAGTCTGACCCGACCTGCTTATTTATCAGGTTGGGTCTGACTGTTTAAAACTTTTAAGGAGCACAACAACTAATATTCAAACAGGAATGGTGGGGCATTCTCATATGTTTTTTAAAGGATGTGAGATTTTGTTGTGGAATTTTCCCAAGATTTGACTATGTTCTCCATGTTATGCATGACATTGATTTAGTACTCATCTCGTTGTTTCTTACTTTTTGGTAACTTCAGTAACGTGTTAATTTGGATAAAAGTTCTTTAGAAATGTTTGGACCCTTTTGACAAATCATTTTTACTATTTAGGTACTACATACCCAGAAAACTGTCCGGAGGGAAGCTGGTCAGATAGTTATGGATTGACCGCTGCAGAAGAATGCCAGCCATGCACTGGAGGCTTCTACTGTAATGGCACTGGACTCACAGAACCATCCGGCTCATGTGATCCAGGGTAATGACCTTTAACCTCATGATTCCTTTCATGTCAAAGTTAGGATAATCATTGAAGCTGTTACTGGTGTTTGATTGGTCATATTTAGGAATAAGACCAATCAGCTCAGTTTTGTCAGGTTTTAGTTCAAATCTCCCTGGCACTATTTCATTTCATTTATTTATTTGTTTTTCCACAAGATATTTACATATAATTACAGAGAAGATTTATTTACAAATATATTATGAAATTTACAAAATATGTATACACAGAAGAATATATATGGTTGTGAAAGGAAGTGTTGTATAAGCTGGTGAGCTTAACTTAGTACAATCCTATCAGTTTCTGAAACACCTCCCCATCAAGATTACAATCCTATCAGTTTCTGAAACACCTCCCCATCAAGGCCACCACTACCCTACTCACCATCTTCAACCACATTTGGTCCTCACACTCCTTTCCCCCTATCTGGAGGACAGCTATTGTCATCCCTGTCCTTAAACCGGGGAAGGACGGTACCGACCCCTCCAGCTGCCGACCCATCGCCCTTTCTGTAAAATTATGGAAAAGATCATTAATCAGAGACTAAACTGGTTCCTCGAGACCAACAGAATCCTCTCTCCTAACCAAAGCGGCTTCCCAAAACGTCGCAATACCCTAGATCAGTTAATTACGCTCGACACCGCTATCCGGGAATCCTTTGCAAAAAAGGAACACCTCATTGCCATATTTTTTGACCTCGAAAAAGCTTTCGACACTACTTGGAAATACGGCATTACCCAAAAACTTCACACCATCGGCCTCAGAGGCCACCTCCCATCTTTATTCAAAACTTCCTCTCACCCAGGCAGTTCCAAGTTCGTATTGGCCACACCCTCTCCAACCCATGCCCCAAGAAGAGGGCGTCCCCAAGGCAGCATCCTCTCTCCCACTCTCTTCAACCTAAGCATTAATGACATCGCGAACAACCTTGGCCCCAGCATCAAACATACCCTCTACGTGGATGACTTCACCATCTTCTACTCCTCCTCTAGCTTTCCTATTGTTGAAAATAGGCTCCAAACCAGCCTCAACCAGCTGCAAGTCTGGAGCAACAATAACGGTTTTAAATTCTCCAAAGACAAGACAGTCTGCATGCACTTTTGTCATTTCAACAACTTCCACCCCAACCCCAACTTTGTGCTCAATGGGAATCGCATACCTAAAGTTGAACACACAAAGTTCCTTGGTCTAACTCTAGACCCCAAGCTCACCTACAAGCAACACATCACCAACCTGAAACTAAAATGCAATAGCTCCCTCAACCTCCTCCGACTGCTCTCCAACACCACTTGGGGAGCGAACCGCTATGCTCTCCTCAAAATTTTCAGGCTCACCATTTGTGCCAAGCTTGACTATGGCAATATTGTCTACTGTGTCGCTCACAACTCATACCTCAACCACATTAACACCATCCAAAATGAAGCCCTCAGGCTTTGTCTAGGAGCCTACAGGACCTCCCCAATCACCAGCCTTCATGTTGAAGCCAACGAACCCCCCTTTCTACTTAGATGTAAAAAGCTTAGCCTCTCCTATGCTTTTAGAGTCCTCAGCAACACCCAGAACCCTGTTTACAACCTCAGTAGGTACCCTAATTTCTCCTTCTTCTTTGATAGGACTAAAACCCTATCCCCTCCCTTCAGCTTACGCATTAAATCAGACCTCTTCCATCTTGGCATCAACCCCGCCACTCTCGGCACCTACTCCTGGCCCACTTTTCCTCCTTGGGCCACCCCCCTCCCTTCTGTCCACCTAGACCTCTCCACTTATCACAAAACTCAAACTCACCCTAACCTCTTCATCAATCTCCACAACCAAATCAAAGACCAACTCTCAAATTACACCTCCATCTATACTGATGGCTCCAAGGAAGGCAACAAGACAGCTGCTGCTGCTATCATCCAAGACATCACCCTCAGTAGCAGACTTCCTGACTACTCATCCATCTTTTCAGCCGAGGCTAAGGCCATTCTCCTCGCCCTCAACTTTATTGAGTACTCTCCTCTTAGTCACTTTGCCATTTTCTCTGACTCAAAGGCTGTTCTTACTTCATTACTCAATCCTAAATAGGATAACCTCACCTGCCACCTCCTTCTGCGTAAACTCTTTTCTCCCACCCTCTGCAGGAAAAGTGTTCTTTTCTTCTAGATACCCAGCCTTGTTGGCATCCCTGGCAATGACAGGGCTGATGCAGCCGCTAAGCTTGCCCTCAACCTCCTCCCTTCCTCTTTTCCCAAAACCCTCTCTGACATCAAACCGCTTATCGCTTCCCTTGTTCGTGACCGCTGGCAAACCTCATGGAAGTCCCAAATTGATAAGAAACTCCATGTCATCCAGCCCACAATCCCGGTCAAATCCACCATTAACAACCTCTCTCGTATCGACAACGTTCATATTACCCTTCTTAAAATTGGTCACACCCACCTCACTCACTCCCACCTCCTTATTGGTTCCCCCCAACCCCTCTGTAACAATTGCCACTGCATCCTCACAATCCAACATGTTCTCCTTGCTTGCCCCCTGTACAACCTTCCCAGAGCTTCCCTCACTCCCCACAACTCAATTGCTTTTGTTTTACCCATGCACCTCCTCTCTCGATCACAGCTTTCTGGCTTTTGTTCTTGAATTTCTCTCATTCTCCCCCTGGTTTCTTTCCTTCCTACCTCTAAAATGATCTGACCTCTCAGGCACAATTTGACCCTCGTTGTCGTGGTGCCGTTAAGACCTCATCAAACGAACAAACAATCATAAATTACATAACGTAAATGATAACAAATATGGTAGTAAAAATGCCCCCACCCCCACACACCAACAGATATAGTCAAAGCCACAGGTTCCCTTCCCCCCCCCCACCCAATCCCAGGTATAGTAAGGATGCAAGTAATTAACAGTAAAAGGAATGATTTAAAACAAATCAATAGTTCATGATGCATTTACATTTAAGGGCTTGACCTGAGACCTAAACATGCCACTTAACAATGAAGCTGCTCCTCATGTGCCTTTTATATTATTTTCCAACATTTATATGAATAATCTCTAAATTATTTTTCTTGTAAGAGCTAGTATAGATGCATTCCTTAATACCTTATTTCCTTATAGGGATATGAATACTGAGTGTACCAAATATCTTGTATGAATCAATTTCTCGCTAAGTTCACTTTTTATTTTATTTATTGTGTTTTCCCCACTCAGATATTACTGTCGGACCAACTCCACCACACCCACCCCAACAGACGGAGGTGTATCAGGTGACCCCTGTACTGCAGGTCATTACTGTCCAGGCCAGACGACCCTGCCGATACCTTGTGAGGCAGGGACATACACAACCACCACACATCGCAGCGAGTGTGACATATGCCCTGCAGGGTCATACTGTCAAACTGGATACGATCCTGAAACATGCTTACCAGGTTAGTAGTGGTCACAGTGACGTTAAAGGTTAAATTAAAAATAATAATGATAAATAGATTAAATGAATAAAAAAATTGAATAAATTAAAATAAATTATACAAATAATTTGCATAAATTAGATTTATTAATAGAGTATGTGCATGTGAAATTACACGCACTTAGCTGGATACCTCTTGGGTACCAGAAGTAAGTTTTTATGTAATGCCCACAGTATACGAATAACGCTTCTTGACAATGTGATAAGCAATACAGAAAACACAAAAATAATCATTTTTAAAGTGCAAAATAACCAGAAATGGAAATAATATGAAAGATGTTAGCAAACCAAGAGCGTATTTTGCTGTGTGCTCTTTGTTTACTATTCCTTGTCCAGTGATTGGATGATTGACTGCACTGTGTGCGGATGACATCAGTGCACATACGCTATTTAATGAATTCTTGAATGTTTGGAATGATGTCATATTGGCAAGTAATTTCTGATACTCTAGTATTAAGAGGGGATAGGGGAACCAGCTTGAGATTTTGTAAAAAGTGACAAGGTGGCAAATATACTCATGCAAATTCTTAAGACAGATGGGCAGACTGGACAGATTGATGGCCAGATCGATCCGTGTAGTTGACCTATCTGACACTATTGACAGTGCTGTCATTGTGAAGTTGTACATCACCAAAGCAAGCCAAATTGACCCGATTCATTTAGATAGACAGGCTCTTCATGTGAGGCCATTGTTTGAAACTCACAGCTCTGTGCATGGTGACTGCAGGTCTGTGCTCTACGTTGAATGAGATATCCAATGGGACTGGGTTCAAATACACTTGACCACTCTTGACTGCTGTCTCGAACACCACAAAAAGTTATTTATTCATTTTCATTACATTTTCTTTTCATGATAGTTTATAAATCCCTTTTCCTTCTGTCATTGGAAGTGAATTTAATCCTTGAAACAATGAGTTAAATTAAAGCAAGACTAGAGCCACGAAAGCCCATCAGGCTGGGGCTTATCTCTGGTTCCCTTGGCGTAAGCAAGTGAGAGCACATGACCCCCCTGGACAGGATGTCATTCCATCACAGGTCAACTCCCCAGCAATGTTGGTGCTCACTTTACAGCCGAGTAAACTGGAACAAACAGAGTGAGGTGTCTTGCTCACGGACACAATGCAGCACCCACAGCAGGAATCAAACCTGGTGCATTTCGCATACGAGCATGAATCTGTAACCACTGAGCCATTGCACTTCTATGTAACAATGAGGTAGCCTATAGGTTGACATGTAATAGCTCTATTATGCAGTTGATATTATTTGTGATATCTATATGAAACAAACAGATATAGACTTAGAGTGAGATGAGCTTTATATTGAATTTTATATTTTGTTCAGGGTTCTACTGTCCAGAAGGTACAGGGTTTGACCTCCAGCCCTGTCCAACGGGCTCATTTAGTGATCAAACAGGATTGGCTAACGAGACACAATGCACCATTTGCACCCCTGGCAAGTACTGCGGTGAGATAAATGCCACATCAGTGACTGGGGATTGTGCTGCAGGATATTACTGCACCGAAGGATCGGATACAGCAACCCCAGAAGTAACTTTCAAAGGTAAAGTATTTTATGTCTTTCCTTTTCTTTTTTTCAGGTTATTCACTGCATTCCCAACTCAACTGTGACATCATATTTGTGTACAGATGATACACAAATACAAAGATATTTTTTGAAGATGTTATTGTTAAAGAAAGAAGATCATGCATTGAAAAAAAACAATTGCAACTTAGAATTTTCTATTATGGACTGCAAATTTACCATTTTGTTTTTCAATATGCTTCTAAACACTTTCTTTCTTTCTTTCCTGCCCCTCTCTGCCCCACTTGCAACATCGATCTCTCCATTAAGCATATTTTTTTTAACCTATCCCCTATACCAGAACTCCAGATCTCATCTCTCCTCACTCTCCTCAATCTCGGACCTATTCGAAAACAATTCTTCCTCAAACATTATATTCCTTCGCAACAACAACCTCTTCCACCACATATAATCTCCTCCTCTCCTCCCTTTCTACACCTAACCTTATACACCCCTTTCATTTCACCTAAATTTTTCTTCCACATTCAGCCTTTTTCTTTTATCTCCCTTATAGATCTTACATCTCCTCATTATCCGAAGTCTTACGCCATTATTAACACCCTCTTAGCACATTTGACTGACTGTCGTGGTGCCTTTAAACATCAACAAACCAAACCATTTTTTTCTGTAATTCAATTTTTTTTAAATGATATCTCATTTTTCTGCCTTTTTATGATATAAAAGATGGAAAATGTTGAGAAAGACTGGCTACTTTCATTCTGCTTCTGAAATGCACTTTAAATGCTGCAAATCTTTAATGTTTTAGGTTTCAAGAAATGCTTCAAGATTTTATTTGTTGGATGTATTTTACTTTGTTCCTTGTTAGATTTGACTGTCTAAACACAGAGAATTTACTGATCATTTGTAATTGGTCAGTTTATTTCAAGGTTCTTGCAGCTGAGTCATTTAACTAAATTTTATTACTAAAATGTTTTCTTAGTAATTTCAACTTGTAAAAGTTCTCACAGATAAAAAATATTTTTGACTGTTAACTTTAAAGCATTTTCTTTGCATCGTTTTTGACATTTTTATTTTGATAGGTGTGGCTGGTCCTTGTCCGAGGGCTACTATTGTCCAGTTGGCACAGACACACCAATCGGATGTCCAAGAGGGACTTTCAGTAATGTGACCAAGCTTGCAAATTGGGTAATATTATTAAACACATATTTTGTTTGTTATGGCATTCAAGTTATAAATTCAGAAAATTCTTATTGGCAATTTTTGTAATGCTTTTGGTAATAAAACCTTAGAAATAACATGTATCAGGAGATTCTTTTAAAGACTTTCTTATTTGACGATGTCTTTTTTTTTTTTTTTATTTGCTAAATTCCAGTGAAAGTTACTGTCATATATGATTATTTTCATCTGTGTTGGTTTTATTAGGCTAAAGAATTGTGAATCAAGACATCCTGATTACTTCGACTGAATAAATCTATGAATATTATAATATTTTCATCAGTAAAGCATGTTCAAGAAACAGTGAGATTGAAAATCTTAGGATAGATCAGAGAAAATTCTTTAAAAAGCTACTTTTTAACATAATTTTCAGGAAATGATTCATCACAGTTGCGCACAAATTGGCCACATCCCTGAATTTCCTATATTAAGATAAACAATTGTGTAATGTGGCACTCCATGATGTTAATGCTAATTGTATTCAAAAACTTCCAAAACTTTAATCAGTGTTGTTTTTGCCATTAAAGTAAAAGAAAATTGTTGTAATGCCACCATAGCAATCTTTAAGGAAAAATGTTGTAATATCAATAAGAATTATTTTGCACCCCTTAATGTTGTTCTTTGTAGATATTTATAATATTTAAACTGATGTTTATATTTATATTGCAGACTGAATGCACACAGTGTCTGTATGGCAAGTATTGTGAGGATACGGCCCTCACAGAGCCAACGGGGCCATGCTATGCTGGCTTTTTCTGTCTTCGTGGAGCAAAGGACCCAAACAACCCAACCGTTGATGCTACAAGTGGCCCATGTCCAGCTGGTCATTACTGTCCAAATGGAACATCATTCCCATTGGGTTGTCTTGCTGGCACATATAACCCATTGGAGGGTCAAGCCGAGTGTGTGGCTTGTGAGGCAGGGTAAGAGAGATATCCTCAGCATTTGCTAGGCATCGGAATTGTTACATAACAATTTCTTTGGGATGGGGTAAATGCCTTGTTAAGTTTTTGTCCTCCGAGATTCTTCAGAATTATGATTGGGTTTTTGAGAAGGAAAAAAATGATTTTCTATGCACTCTTTGAAATTGGTCTATGAATGAGTTAAAAATAGTATGATTTTGCTTTAAGAAAAAGATCAAAATTTCTTGGCTTGAATGGATTTATACGAAGTATGATATTCTATTTTGGATTTTTTTCTTCTTCATTTTTGTCCATGTCTTACCCACCTCAAACTGTCAAAGTTTGTATTCATTGATGCTGTTCAACATTTGAATGTCCCACTTATGTACCCTGCAGATACTGGTGTCCAGAGAATGCAACCACCCATGCTGACACTCCCTGCCCCACCGGTCATTATTGTCCCGAGGGTACGACTCATCCTTATGAATACCCATGTCCAACAGGCTATTACAATGACTACCAAGGCAAACAGATTGTAGATGACTGCAAACCTTGCCCACCTGGTAAGATCACTTTATTATATAGAAAATGCCACATCTAGTTGATGAAATTTGAATATTTTCAATAATCTTTGTAGTCTGAAATCATAAAAGAAAGGGTACCATTTGTTTTTGTGTATTATGATAGTGCTAAGGATGATTTCTTACCTGGTTGAAATTTGATTTTGTCTTCATTATGAATATTTAAAGTTATTCATGTTTAAAGTCGGCACATGGAAATCTTGTGCATGATGACATTATTTCCCCAACAGGGACATTTGGATTATATTGTATTTCTTTGTAAATTGTATTAAAAGGTTTTATTCCAAAATGATGTGACACAAATTTTTAACAGCATGTTTTGATACTTTGATGTGTGCACAAAAATGTACTTGACCTTACAATAGAAAACAACATTTCATAAGCTAGAAAACTTAGATAGATTATAAAGAAATACAAAGCATTCCAACATCCTGCTGGGCTGATGACATAATAAATACATTTTTAAATTCAAAATGGCAGCTCTCATAGTAGAAGCATTAAATTTGTTAATAATAACAAGAAAAAGTCTTAGATTACATCAAAAGGTATGAAATTTGGTCAGAAGATCTGTTATTTTTAATTCTATTATTTGAAATAAAGAATATGTCTTCTTCAAGAAGCACAGTGGCTTAGTGGTAGAGAGCCAAACTCATATCATCAATGGTACTGGGTACAATGCCCAACATTAGTCCTGACCTTGGGCGAGGCACCTTGTTCCACTTGCTTCAGTAAACTCAGCTGTAAAATAGTACCCACCATGCCGGGCAGTAAACCTGCGAAGGACTGGTGTCCTGCCCAGGGAGAGTTAATGATTCTCATCTACTTGTACCACAAAAACCGGAAATAAGCACCGGCCTAATGGGCCTTTATGGTCTTGAGGAAGGGTTAATCTGTTCAACCATAAACTTCTAGATAATTCTTTTTTTGTCTTTTTTTTTGTCTATCACAGGTAAATACTGTGCAACATCCGGATTGTCAAACTACACTGCAGAGTGTGCACCAGGATGGTACTGCATTAGGGAGCATGGTCTGACATGCCAACTGACTATGGCTACAACAACATCAGTGTGTCCTGTTTCTGTCCCACCAATGCTACAGGTGGTCAATGCCAGCCAGGAGAGTTCTGTCCACAAGGGTCAATTGAACCAACTCCTTGTACACCAGGTAAGTTTTAATGGTGTCACCTAATGAGTGTAATTGATTTAACTGAAATTGTGTGGTACCATAGATAGTCAGAAGAGGGACAGTTAACAAAAATATTCTTCTTTCACGCTCTGCCTCAATCATACTTTAAAATTATTGTATAGCCATGAAGGAAGATGGACTTTGATTGGGTAGGAAGTGGATTAACACCAAGTTTTTGCCCTACTTATTTTGAGAAGTGATCAGAGAGCAAAGCAGGTGGTGAGGAACCCTGCCATCTTACCTCCTCATCTGATGGACAGTAAGCGCTACTCAGCCATTGGCCACTTTTTAAAGGCTGGATTGGGGAGAAGGTGTGATGCAGAATACAAACCTCCACACTTGATATAAGCGTATTGTTCTGCATATTTGTAGGAAAATTGTGTCTTGCAACTTTGCAATAGCCAGACTCAAACCTGCAACCTCCAGCATCTCAGTCGTACGATCAACCGACTGTACTACCCACCTCCCAGAGTAGTTAGATAGTGGAAAGAAAGGGGACATTGTTGCATACAAAAGTCTGTATTAAGATTTGTATAATTCTATGTCAGTGTTAGTTGGAAAATTTCATCCACTTACAATTTGTTCTCCTATTTCTTCATGCTTGCAGGATATTATTGTGATCAACTTACAATTTGTTTTGGTATTTCTTCATGCTTGCAGGTTATTATTGTGATCAACCTGGGCAATCCAATGTCACAGCCAAATGCGATCCTGGATATTTCTGCACAGAGGGAGCTTCTCAACCAGACCCGCCTGACGATGCATCAGGTGGGGTCTGTCCAACTGGTCACTATTGTCCAGAAGGGACCTACGACCCTGACCCCTGCCCTGATGGGTTCTTCACTAACTCTACTGGCAACACTGAAATTGATGATTGCATGCCATGTTTGCCTGGTGAGTATAATGTGTTGACTCAATTTCATCAATGCTCTTCATTATATGGCCTTTATTGTTGTTGTGACTTACTTGACTTGATCCTTCTCTCCCTCGTAGGGCCACAATCTTCTCCATCTTTCTCTGTCAGCAGCCACTTGACTTGCTTCCATCCATGAATGAAACCCAATTCCTTTCTTTCCCTCTCAACACTTCTTCTCCATGTCTCTTTAAGTCTACTCACCTTCTTCCTTTTTCCTTCAGGCGTCCAGGTTAGTGCTGTGCTGGCAATTTGATCAGTGTTCATCCTCAGCATATGTCCAAGCCATCTCCATCTCCTCCCACTTACTATGTTGTTGTACCTTTATCAACTGTCAAGTATATAATTATTATTGACATGAGGTTTATTTACATTCAAACTCTGTTGTCAAAAGTTTGTAAAAAAATTTTATACTTTCTGTGATAGAATTATTTGAACAAAATTTGACAAAAGCCATGTTGCAAAATATCTGTCACATTTTAAGCCCCAAACCTGTTTTTAAACCTTTTGTACTGAAAATTATACAAGGCATTTTGATTTATGTGGTCAATGTAGGGCACTGTTTTGTGCGAGGTGAACAATAGCACATTAGGTGTGATCCAGGTCAAACAAGACACAAGTATGTCCTAGGCAACAAGACACATTAGGGATGAATGTAATCTTATGCTCATGGTGCGCGGATGGAATGGAGATAATCTTAATCAATGGAATTAATCTTATGCAGCTTAGGGATGGAATGGAAATAATCTTCTGCTATGATGCTAAGAGAAGATAATAATGCACCCGGGTCTTGAAAGATTGGGCCCCTTTGGTTTGAATCTCCCCAACAACAGTCTGGGAGGCTGTTCCAAGCTTGGACTGTAGTGTGGATGAAACTTCTCCTAGTGGAATAGGTTCTTGAGACAGGCTCAGTGATTGTATGAATTGGCATAGACAGACTAATATGAAATGGCTGAGGAAGCATCACCTAGAGGTCTGGAGGGCACAAGCTTATGTGCATCTTGTATAGAACATTTGTGGTGGCAACTAATTGTCTATGATGAAGGTGGGGATGTCCTTCTTGAGTTACATTCTATAGTTGCAGTGGCTTGATGATATTAGGAAGCAGCAATGCCTTAACCTAAAGTATTAATGTGACATCATTATATATTGATTTGTTTATGAGAAACAATTGCTTCCCTCCCCCTCTGAACAAAGGAGCAATTTCTTCCACATGTATATTTTTGGGTAGATATGAAGTATCATCTGAGTATCTGTTAAATAGTTCCTTCAAGATAACATTTGTGTCACTGTTTGAAGTAAAACTAAACACTGACTTCAAGGTTATGACAGTAATGCTCTTGTACTCCATTTTAATCTGTCTAGTAATTAATATGTGTAACTTAACCCAGCTAAAAATATTAGGTCAACCCTTTGAACTCACATTTTCTTTCAACTTTGTTTGAAACACAGAAAATAACATTTTTTATATTTCTTTTTCAGGGTTTTACTGCGATCAAAATGGTTTGACAGCTCCTACTGGCCCATGTGATCCAGGGTACTTACTGCCCTGGAGGTCAGAACAACAGCAGACCTGGGGAGTACACATGCTCACCTGGACACTTCTGTGAGTTGGGAAGTGCTGCAGAGATGTCATGTTCCTCTGGTGAATACCAGGATGAATGGGGTCAGGTAGGTCCATACTGAAAATTACTGTGTCAAAAGATCACTGCAAATTAGTTGCCAGAACATAAAACATTAATACCTGTAGAAGAAATTGTCATTTATTTTAACTATAACCCATGTTTAGAGAGAATACAAAACTTTCAAGGAGAAACATAAACCAATTTTCCACTTGTGATATCAGTTTTAATGGTCAGCAAGGCTGGATATTGTCCTGTATATTTGCTGTCCAGAGACATATAAATACAACAGTCAGATATGAACAATGCCAAGTACAGTAAGGCTTTAACCCTTAATAGATCATGCGGTCGTGACACAACCAATGGCATGATTTATTTTGCTCTGTCAAATTGGCACACAGCAGTGATCCTGGTATCATTTGAAAGAGCTCGAATAGTTCTTTCAATAGATTAACATTTTTTGCAGGTTATATTGAAATTTTTGAGTAGAACTTCTTGAAAATGAGTATAAAAAAAAAAGTGTCAAATTTCAGTTTTATTTCTTAAAAAAAAGCTTTTTTGCCATAGAAACTTCAGACATCAATGCATCTTGCAAATTTGCCTGAAATATCCATTTTGAGAAACTTTCAAAGACATCAATGATTTTTAGCCAATTTTGGTCCAATTTTGTCATAGTTCTTCATCATCAATATACATTTTTGGCAAATATTGTCAAAATTTCATATTTTTGATTGAAATAAAAATAAAGCAACAACTTCCTTTTTGTTCACACCGTAATATAAGTTTTAAAACAAATCCACACCGTAAAACATACACAGTGTAGTGTAGTGGTAACATGCGGGATTGCAACGTGGGCGACCCAGGTTCGAAAATCGGCTGGACGTGCGGCTTTGTTTTTCGCGTACTTGCAGCTGTGATTTATTTTATATTTTTCATTGTTTTTGCATGTTTTGCTTTTGAAAAAAAATTTAGACTGGTATCAATGGAAAGGAAACTGCACAAACAATCTAAATATGTATAAAATCCTCCATTTTCACTATTCACAAGAGAAAAAAACAAGCTCAAAAAAGCTTTAAAAATTGTCCTAATTTTGCCTAAAATCTGCAAAATTGCCTATTTATGTCAATATTTTATTATTTTGATTTTTTATTGAAAAGTTTATTGTCTTAGCATTCATATAAACCAAACTTGTAGTGATAGAAAACAAAATGAAAGATGTCAAAATTAATTTTGAAAAAAAAAAGTTCCAAAAATTGCTGTCACATTTTGAAGGTTGTTTAAGGGTTAAGAGGATTAGCTACTTTTTGGCCAAACTGCTTGTTATGTAAGCTTGTACGGTTTTGTCCTGACGTGAAATTGGTCAGTTTGCAAATCCAAAACTGGTTTTAACCGGAAAACGGTTTTTCACCCGTAAACAAGCTTTGAACATAAAGTGCATTACAGTAACTATAACTGCAGTGTACTGCACTGTTATATGATAGCTGCTAACTATGTTTGTAAGAAAAGTTGTGAAAAAGGCTGTGTCAACAGGCCATTTATATGTCTTATTTGCTCATGATTTCTAATTCATAGTTATGATTTCAATTTTCTTTCATGTAAAAAGAAAATAAATTTGTCAGATAGTTGTAAAACAAATAAATTAAGCCTCTAAATAATGCATCATCTTACGGTGTGATGCTAGCCATTGTATACTTGATCACGCAGTACAATTGTTGCTGATTTGCATATAGCAAATGGTGGGAAACTCTTACAGTTCGAATCCCACCCACTTGATATTCAACATTTCTTTGAAAAATTAATCATGGCCAGGCCGTAGCTCCCATTTGAAAAAATAATGATAGTTTAACCAAAAAAATCCTCTTAAATCATGTATACCTCTGTTATTTTTAAAGTTCAATAATCATTCTTGCTATGCTTTTACTTTAAATACTTTGTGCATCATGGTGGCATTTTCTATTTTACTGAAGCCAACAAAGGTTCCCGCCCTATAGCCATATATGGTATTCGCCTTCTTCAACGTGCTATAAAACTGTGTGAACTGGAGTGTAATAAGGCAGAAAAAAATGTCCGCTAATGAAAAGTAGTGTCCCACTCCCCACCAAGTTCGTATTTTGTTTATGAAAAAAAAAGAAAAAAAGAAAAAGAGTATTACCAGTAATCTCTATACGCATAATACGATACGTGATTTGAATACATCAGGATTGAAAATTAAACTGAATTACATTGTATTCCATACTTAAACCTGACCTTGTTTCAGCAAGGAGTTATGAAAACATTTTCTTTTTATAACACAGGCCACGCACCTAAGCAAAAAAATCTTTGACACTCTGCAGATAAGATTTTAGTTCAACATAACATTGATTTGAAACATTTAACAATGATAAACAATATTTTTGATCATTCAGAATCGTATAAAATGGCAAAACACATCTGTACTTGAACATTCTGTTTGTACTTTCTACTTGTGGAACGATATGCAGAGCGGAATGTAGAGATAATATTATTAATTTATGCATACCAACAGGCTATCATCTACAGCATCTGCAAAAAATATATATATAAACTCGCTCCACTTCAAACCAATGAAATCATTTCAGCTTAATTGTACCCCTAAGCGAATAACACGTGGTATGGGTCAATAATACAACATGTGATTAAAACAGAAGATTTCATTGCTCGTAGGCTACTACTGTGGGCATAGGGCTGATACAGCCGCTAAGCTCCTCCCCTTCCCCTTTTCCCAAAACCCTCTCTGACATCAAACCGTGAGTAAACAATTGATAACAAACTCCATGTTATCCAGCCCACAATCGGAGAATGGTTCCCCCAACCCCTCTGTAACAATTGCCACTGAAACACGTTTTTGCTTGCCCCTGTAAAACAAAATTAATTGAAAAAAATCCATATTTAATTCTCCTCTTCCACCCCCTCTCTACTTTGTTTTTGTTTTACCCATGCACCTCCTCTCTCGATCACAGCTTTCTGGCTTTTGTTCTTGAATTTCTTTTCTTTCAAAATGATCTGACCTCTCAGGCACAATTGAAATGGAAGACAATTTGAACAATTTTTACCGAGACTGTTGACAATTATTTTGAGGGAATAAATTGTCGTTTTCACTTGTGATCTTATTGTGAAATGTGAATCAGCTTGGTTTGATTCACAAACCAAGCTGGTGATAGCACAGGGATTATTTATCTTCATTTTACAGTACATTGTTATTCCATAATGATCATGCAATTAATAAACCAAGCTACAGCTATTTATAGCGACGGTTTTTCCCAGCAAAAACTGAATTCAAACTATAAAAAAACTTGAAAATATGATGCGACAACCCTTGAAAATCCATTCATTAATCTTGTGAATCTAGGGTTGTTCAAGCAAAAGTTTCATTTGTATCCAGGGGCCATTAATCAGGGCACATAGTCATACACATTGAATAATGTGTTGTAGCTTGTACAAGCCTGAAGTACAGAACATGTATAGGATCAGTCAGTATAGTAATGCGTGGTTGGGTGTGAATTTGTAAATTGTCTCCTAATACTTGGCTTGTGATTTGCGATGTATTTGTTGGGATTTATAATGGATTCCCAAGTATTTTAAAAGACAAATGGACTCAGGAGATAATGGAATTTAAAGAGAGGGATTTTAAAGGAATGAATTTGTTATGATCAGGGAAATATTAGCCTAGAAAGAAGATGCAAATACATAACATCATCTAACCTGTTTATATCTGCAGGTACATTATGACTATTTATTTCCAAACAATCTCAATGGTATTTATTGATTGAATCTGCATATATATATCACATATTTTCACAAATATATCAAAAGATACTACAAAAAACATGTTGACACAAAGCATGAACTTTCTTTTCAAATTAAATTAAACAGATTTTTATCATCTTTTGGCAATTTTTCTTTAGTGATTTGTTATTTTTGGTACTTTTTTTGGTACTATTTTATGTTTTTGTTTTTTTTTCTAAAATATTAATCGTTTCCCGAAATTAGTTTTAGTTACAAAACCGGTAGACTGTGCAACTTATCATCAATAGAGTCTTAATTTTATAAAATATTGGAAGCCTTGATCCTGAACTGTCTATGTAAGATGATATGTCAAAAACAATTAATTTCAAAATGTTACATATAGAACAGAGAAATCAAGATCACTATTATTATTCATTTATTCTGTCATTACAGGCACTTTGTAAGGAATGCCTGGAAGGATACTACTGTGATGGAACACTACAGAATGACACCTACTGCTCTCATGGAGTTCAAAACCCCCTCATTTGCCCCATGGGGCACTATTGCCCCAATGGAACCCATTATGCCACTGAGTATGGTTGCCCCAATGGTACCTATAGTGACAGGATGGGATTGAAGGGTGCTGATGATTGTACGCCATGTCCAGGAGGAATGTACTGTAATCAGGAAGGTCTAAGTCAGCCGACTGGATCATGTGAGGCTGGGTAAGATATTATTATATCATTTTCTTTTTAAGTAAGGGTGTCTTTGGGGGAAATTTTTATATATTCTCATTTACTTGTTGTGCCTCTTAAAGTGATAAACTATTAATGTTTATAATTTTGAATATTAACCTTCTTAGTATTCAAGAACTTTATCCAAAGTTAGAGTTTTTAGCTCTCAATGGATCGAAAATCTTTGCTGTATTTTTTTTAGTCCCTTCTTTTTTTGCAATCTAGTGCCAATATAAAGCAACTCTTATTTAAAAATATGCTTCTTGTTGAAACTATTTCTTTCATATTATATCAGAATAATATTTTGGCTTACAAAGTACTCACCAAATTAAGAAAACGACAATCATTTATTAATAAATGCAGAAGCATCAATTTATTTTTCCATTAAGTCAGAGGTATGGCCACGGGAAAAACTCCTGCCACAGCCAAGCGCGCTGTGGTAACTGCGGAGCCCCGGACCATGACAACACCTCCTGCACCAACCCCCCACTCTGCACAAATTGTGACGGTAAACACCCAGCAAACCATCCCTCCTTCTCGAAAGACTGTCCCACCTGGCTTCAGGAAAAACAAATAACTAAACTTAAAACCCTTAACCCCAACATAACCTACCCTGAGGCCAGGAAACAATTCCTCGCTTCCCTTAACTCCAAGCCTTCCTACTCAAACGTAGTCTCCTCTAACTCTAATTCCGCCCCCAAACACAACTAACACAACAAAAACTAACTCCCATGCCCAAACCGACCTCACCTGGCTCTTCTTACCTAGTCCTAAGCCCATCACCATTTCCAACAACCCAATCACACCCAATACCCACACCACCTCCACCACCACTTCTCTCCTCAACCCCCTTCCTACTCTAAAGCCCCTACCCCCTACCCCAACTCCACTAATACCTTCATACATCAAGCTAAAACCAGCCAAGCAAACAACCAACAAACCAACAAATCAACCAGCAAACAACCAACCAAAAACAACCAATCAACAAACAACCTATCAACCAACAACCAATCAACAAACAACCCACCACCCAAACCCACACTGAAGAGAGTATGGATTGTTCGACATCGAACACACCGATCATACTTCTCGTCCAATTTTCAAAAACAATCGCTCCCAAAGAAACAAATCCAAAGAAAAAACAAGCGAACTCAGACCCAGCAGATCTTCCTCCAGATAACCCCCCGCCTCCTTTATGGCATACACCACAATCAATTACAATAACACCCACAACATCATACAATGGAACATTAGGAGCCTTAAGGCCAATTCTGAAGAAATCGACCTTCTGGCCTCCACCTTCAACCCGGTCGTCTTCTGCCTACAAGAAACTTTCTTGAAAACCACCGACCATTACTCCTTAACAACTTTGCTTGCTATCACAAACATCAAGTGGATGCTGACAGGGCCTGTGGTGGCGTCTCCATTCTCGTTAGACACGATATCCCACACAGCCCTGTCCGTGTGCACACCGACCTTCAGGCCATCTGTATTTCTATCTCCTCCACAAAACTTTCACTCTCTGCAATATCTATCTCCCTCCCAACACCAACATTCAACCAACCAGCCTTAACAACCTCATCTCTCAGCTTCCCACCCCTTCATCCTTCTTGGTGACTTCAACGCTCACAACCCTCTGTGGGGCTCTAATACCACCACCCCTAGAGGCAAGTTCATCGAAAACGCTCTCCGTCAGCACAGCCTGTCCTTACTGAACACTAACTCCCCGACCTACCTTCATCCTGCCACAGGCTCTCTCACCTGTATTGACCTGTCTATCTGTTCCCCTAACCTCCTCCCTGACTTTAGTTGGAGAGTCACTGCTGACCTCTGTGGTAGTGATCATTACCCTCTTCTTATACACTCCAATCTTCAAATCCCCACTGAGCACACCCCAACTGGAACCTCGACAAGGCTGACTGGTCCCTTTTGAAACCCTCTGTGACTCACACCTCTCCCCATCTTCTCGAGGATGAGGATCCCATGTCTAACTTCAGTAATATCCTTATCAACATCGCCACCTGCTCAATTCCCAAAACCTCCAAACCCCAAATCATCCCCAACCCTGGTTCTCGGATGACTGCAAAACCGCCATCAAGAACAGGAAAAGAGCCCTCAGGAACTTTAAAACTAACCCGACCACCCATAACCTTAACCTCTTTCGATCAGCCGTGCAAGGCCAGACGCACTATCAAGGACAGTAAAACCAACACTTGGAACAACTTTATCTCTTCTCTCACCACCAACACCCCCACTAAGAAGATTTGGAGAATGGTTAACAGCTTCCACGGCAGAGTAGGCAAATCTTCCATCTCCCATCTCTCTTGGAATGGAGACCTTCTCACCGCAAAAAAAGACATCGTTGACCACCTCGCCGCCTCTTTCAGCAACATCTCGGCCTCGACCAACTACTCCAATGCTTTCAAAATCAAAAAGCTTGCGATGAAGCCCGGAGAATCACTTTTCCCTCTGACAACTCCGAAAGCTACAACACCCCTCTCTCCCTTTCTGAATTAAACCAAGCCATCAGCGACGCTGGCTGCACCTCCAAGGGCCCAGATAACATCCCCTATCAGTTTCTGAAACACCTCCCCATCAAAGCCACCACTACCCTACTCACCATCTTCAACCACATTTGGTCCTCACACTCCTTTCCCCTATCTGGAGGACAGCTATTGTCATCCCGTCCTTAAACCGGGAAGGATAGCACCGACCCCACCAGCTACCGACCCATCGCCCTTACTTGCTGTCTCTGTAAAATTATGGAAAAGATCATTAATCAGAGACTAAACTGGTTCCTCGAGACCAACAGAATCCTCTCTCCTCACCAAAGCGGCTTCCGAAAACGTCCGCAATACCCTAGACCAGTTAATTACGCCGACACCGCTATCCGGGAATCCTTTGCAAAAAGGAACACCTCATTGCCATATTTTTTGACCTCGAGAAAGCTTTCGACACTACTTGGAAATACGGCATTACCCGGAAACTTCACACCATTGGCCTCAGAGGCCACCTCCCATCTTTATTCAAAACTTCCTCTCACCCAGGCAGTTCCAAGTTCGTATTGGCCACACCCTCTCCAAGCCGTACCCCCAGAAGAGGGCGTCCCCAAGGCAGCATCCTCTCCCCACTCTCTTCAACCTGAGCATTAATGACATCGGGAATGACCTTGGCCCCAGCATCAAACGTACCCTCGTGGATGACTTCACCATCTTCTACTCCTCCCCTAGCTTTCCTATTGTTGAAAATAGGCTTCAAACCAGCCTCAATCAGCTGCAAGTCTGGAGCAACAATAACGGTTTTAGATTCTCCAAAGACAAGACAGTCTGCATGCACTTTTGTCATTTCAACAACCTCCACCCCAACCCGAACTTTGTGCTCAATGGGAATCGCATCCCTAAAGTTGAAAACACAAAGTTCCTTGGTCTAACTCTAGACCCCAAGCTCACCTACAAGCCACACATCACCAACCTGAAACTAAAATGCAATAGCTCCCTCAACCTCCTCCGACTGCTCTCCAACACTACTTGGGGAGCGAACCGCTATGCTCTCCTCAAAATTTTCAGGCTCACCATTCGTGCCAAGCTTGACTATGGCAATATTGTTTACTGTGTCGCTCACAACTCATACCTCAACCACATTAACACCATCCAAAATGAAGCCCTCAGGCTTTGTCTAGGAGCCTACAGGACCTCCCCAATCACTAGCCTTCATGTTGAAGCCAACGAACCCCCTTTCTACTTAGATGTAAAAAGCTTAGCCTCTCCTATGCTTTTAGAGTCCTCACCAACACCCAGAACCCTGTTTACAACCTCATTAGGTACCCCAATTTCTCCTCCCTCTTTGATAGGACTAAAACCCTATCGCCCCCTTCAGCTTACGCATTAAATCAGACCTCTTTCAACTTGGCATCAACCCCGCCACTCTCGGCACCTATTCCTGGCCCACTTTTCCGCCTTGGGCCACCCCTTCCTTCTGTCCACCTAGACCTCTCCACTTATAACAAATCTCAAACTCACCCTAATCTCTTCATCAATCTCCACAACCAAATCAAAGACCAACTCTCAAATTACACCTCCATCTATACTGATGGCTCCAAGGAAGGCAACAAGACAGCTGCTGCTGCCATCATCCAAGACATCACCCTCAGTAGCAGACTTCCTGACCACTCATCCATCTTTTCAACCGAAACAAAGGCCATCCTCCTCGCCCTCAACTTTATTGAGTACTCTCCGCTCAGCCACTTTGCCATCTTCTCCGATTCCAACGCTTTTCTTACTTCTTTACTCAATCTTAAATGGGATAACCCCACATCCCACCTCCTCCTCCGGAAACTCTTTTCTCCCACCCTCTGCAGGAAAAGTGTACTTTTCTTCTGGATACCCAGCCATGTTGGCATCCCTGGCAATGACAGGGCTGATACAGCCGCTAAGCTTGCCCTTAACCTCCTCCCTTCCCCTTTTCCCAAAACCCTCTCTGACATCAAACCGCTTATCGCTTCTCTTGTTCGTGACCGCTGGCAAACCTTATGGAACTTCCAAATTGATAACAAACTCCATGTTATCCAGCCCACAATCCCGATCAAATCCACCATCAACAACCTTTCTCGTGACAAACGCTATATTACCCGTCTTAGAATTGGTCACACCCACCTCACTCCTCCCACCTCCTTATTGGTTCCCCAACCCCTCTGTAACAATTGCCACTGCATCCTTACAATCCAACACGTTCTCCTTGCTTGCCCCCTGTACAACCTTCCCAGAGCTTCTCTCGCTCCCCACAACTCAATTGCTGAGTTCTTCCAAAAAAATCCTCCAGATAAAATAGTCTCCTTCCTTCAGCATGCATCCCTCTACAACCATATTTAATCCTCCTCTTCCACCCCCTCTCTACTCTGTTTTTAGTTTTACCCATGCACCTCCTCTCTCGATCACAGCTTTCTGGCTTTTGTTCTTGAATTTCTCTCATTCTTCCCCTGGTCTCTTTCCTTACTACCTCTAAAATGATCTGACCTCTCAGGCACAATTTGACCTTCGTTGTCGTGGTGCCGTTAAGACCTCATCAAACAAACAAACAATTAAGGTGTTCTTTACAACATGAAGCAATATCTTCCCTTAGCAAAATGGTCAGTCAATCATTTACAGTTAATCAAACACATCACCTCAGGCATATGCTACAAAGCTATTTTATCACCAGTTTGCAAACAAATTTCTCCCACTAAGGCACCTCACACAGATGAGTGATTTCAATCACAAAAGTGCCCTAATTACTCAGCACTGGCTTTCTGTAAATTTATACACATAAATAACCTTGGGCTACTTGGCTGTGGTGTGCATGGGAATGGCAGATAAACAATTTTGTTTGGAAGTGGAAACACAATGTACTGAATAGGAAGTCAGTTTGGTAATTGTCATACCTGAGTTTTCAGGATTAACTGAGGTGTCGGGTGCGGGTAGACTTAAAGAAAAACTTTACGGCATGAAGAACATTTAGGGGAAGCTCATGGTAAAGGATAAATGAAGCTAAAATTGAAGGCGATGACAATCTCAACCTAAATTGACATCCAAGAGGACAAATGTTTCATGATCAACATATATCCCTGTAGTATCTTGTTCTACTGTCTTTATATATTCCGCTGTATTATCTTGCTCTTGTCTTCAAGTTATGTGCTGTAGTATCTTGCTCTTGTCTCCAAATTATCCGCTGTAGTATCTTGCTCTTGTCTCCAAATTATCCGCTGTAGTATCTTGTTCTTGTCTCCAAATTATCCGCTGTAGTATCTTGCTCTTGTCTCCAAATTATCCGCTGTAGTATCTTGTTCTTGTCTCCAAATTATCCGCTGTAGTATCTTGTTCTTGTCTTTAAATTATCCGCTACAGTATCTTGCTCTTGTCTCCAAATTATCCGCTGTAGTATCTTGCTCTTGTCTCCAAATTATCCGCTATAGTATCTTGTTCTTGTCTCCAAATTATCCGCTGTAGTATCTTGTTCTTGTCTCCAAATTATCTGCTGTAGTATCTTGTTCTTGTCTCCAAATTATCAGCTGCAGTATCTTGTTCTTGTCTCCAAATTATCCGCTGTAGTATCTTGTTCTTGTCTCCAAATTATCCGCTGTAGTATCTTGTTCTTGTCTCCAAATTATCCGCTGTAGTATCTTGTTCTTGTCTCCAAATTATCCGCTGTAGTATCTTGTTCTTGTCCCCAAATTATCCGCTGTAGGATCTTGTTCTTGTCTTCAAATTATCCGCTGTAGTATCTTGTTCTAATGTCTCCAAATTATCCGCTGTAGTATCTTGTTTTACTGTCTCCAAATTATCTGCTGTAGTATCTTGTTCTTGTCCCCAAATTATCCGCTGTAGGATCTTGTTCTTGTCTTCAAATTATCCGCTGTAGTATCTTGTTCTAATGTCTCCAAATTATCCGCTGTAGTATCTTGTTCTTGTCTCCAAATTATCCGCTGTAGTATCTTGTTCTACTGTCTCCAAATTATCCGCTGTAGTATCTTGTTCTTGTCTCCAAATTATCCGCTGTAGTATCTTGTTCTTGTCTCCAAATTATCCGCTGTAGTATCTTGTTCTACTGTCTCCAAATTATCCGCTGTAGTATCTTGTTTTGTCTCCAAATTATCCGCTGTAGTATCTTGTTCTACTGTCTCCAAATTATCCGCTGTAGTATCTTGTTCTTGTCTCCAAATTATCCGCTGTAGTATCTTGTTCTACTGTCTCCAAATTATCCGCTGTAGTATCTTGTTCTACTGTCTCCAAATTATCCGCTGTAGTATCTTGTTCTACTGTCTCCAAATTATCCGCTGTAGTATCTTGTTCTACTGTCTCCAAATTATCTGCTGTAGTATCTTGTTCTACTGTCTCCAAATTATTGTAGTATCTTGTTCTTGTCTCCAAATCTTGTTCTACTGTCTCCAAATTATCTGCTGTAGTATCTTGTTCTACTGTCTCCAAATTATCCGCTGTAGTATCTTGTTTTACTGTCTCCAAATTATCCGCTGTAGTATCTTGTTCTACTGTCTCCAAATTATCCGCTGTAGTATCTTGTTCTTGTCTCCAAATTATCCGCTGTAGTATCTTGTTCTTGTCTCCAAATTATCCGCTGTAGTATCTTGTTCTTGTCTCCAAATTATCCGCTGTAGTATCTTGTTCTTGTCTCCAAATTATCCGCTGTAGTATCTTGTTCTACTGTCTCCAAATTATCCGCTGTAGTATCTTGTTCTTGTCTCCAAATTATCCGCTGTAGTATCTTGTTCTACTGTCTCCAAATTATCCGCTGTAGTATCTTCTTCTTGTCTCCAAATTATCCGCTGTAGTATCTTGTTCTACTGTCTCCAAATTATCCGCTGTAGTATCTTGTTCTACTGTCTCCAAATTATCCGCTGTAGTATCTTGTTCTACTGTCTCCAAATTATCCGCTGTAGTATCTTGTTCTTGTCTCCAAATTATTGGCTTGTTCTTGTCTTCAAATTATCCGCTGTAGTATCTTGTTCTCTTACTGTCTCCAAATTATCCGCTGTAGTATCTTGTTTTACTGTCTCCAAATTATCCGCTGTAGTATCTTGTTTTACTGTCTCCAAATTATCTTGTTCTTGTCTCCAAATTATCCGCTGTAGTATCTTCTTCTTGTCTCCAAATTATCCGCTGTAGTATCTTGTTCTACTGTCTCCAAATTATCCGCTGTAGTATCTTGTTCTACTGTCTCCAAATTATCCGCTGTAGTATCTTGTTCTACTGTCTCCAAATTATCCGCTGTAGTATCTTGTTCTACTGTCTCCAAATTATTGGCTGTAGTATCTTGTTCTACTGTCTCCAAATTATCCGCTGTAGTATCTTGTTCTACTGTCTCCAAATTATCCGCTGTAGTATCTTGTTCTACTGTCTCCAAATTATCCGCTGTAGTATCTTGTTCTACTGTCTCCAAATTATCCGCTGTAGTATCTTGTTCTACTGTCTCCAAATTATCCGCTGTAGTATCTTGTTCTACTGTCTCCAAATTATCCGCTGTAGTATCTTCTTCTACTGTCTCCAAATTATCCGCTGTAGTATCTTCTTCTACTGTCTCCAAATTATTGGCTGTAGTATCTTGTTCTACTGTCTCCAAATTATTGGCTGTAGTATCTTGTTCTACTGTCTCCAAATTATCCGCTGTAGTATCTTGTTCTACTGTCTCCAAATTATTGGCTGTAGTATCTTGTTCTACTGTCTCCAAATTATCCGCTGTAGTATCTTGTTCTTGTCTCCAAATTATCCGCTGTAGTATCTTGTTCTTGTCTCCAAATTATCAGCTGTAGTATCTTGTTTTTGTCTTTATCACTGTCTTGTTCTTGTCTCCAAATTATCCGCTGTAGTATCTTGTTTTGTCTCCAAATTATCAGCTGTAGTATCTTGTTCTTGTCTCCAAATTATCCGCTGTAGTATCTTGTTTTTGTCTCCAAATTATCACTGTCTCCAAATTATCCGCTGTAGTATCTTGTTCTTGTCTCCAAATTATTGGCTGTAGTATCTTGTTCTACTGTCTCCAAATTATCCGCTGTAGTGTCTTGTTCTACTGTCTCCAAATTATTGGCTGCAATTGCACTGACATCGAAGATTTAAATAGTTCTGAAAACTTGGTTAAATTTATAATTTTCTGAACTTATATCTCTTTCAAAGCAAGTGTTATTCTTTAATCTTTGTGGGGAAAAGTTCATACTAGTAGTTTACCAAAGCACTCTAAAATGGAATCCTCCCATGTATTAACATTTGTTCTTCTGTTTTCCCACATTGACACCTTGACTGCTTGCAGTTGTACTTGTGATCATATATCTATTTAAGAATGCTGGTATGAGACAAAAATGATCATTTATTAATTGAAGATTTAATCAATAACTCATTTATTAAAATTTATTTCTATGAATTAAATTCTTGAACGGATAATCTTAATTTAAAAATGTTTTCAATTTTTGATTCAAATCATTTCCATTTTACAGATATTACTGTGTATCTGGTTCTGCAAGTCCCACACCAACTGATGGCATCACTGGGGACATCTGTCCAGTTGGCTTTTACTGCCCTGTAGGGTCCAACAAGACCTATACTTGCCCTCCAGGAACATACAACCCAACAGAAGGTATGTAAATTTATGTTAATTAGGGCATATTGTCACAAGATGAATTTTAGTTGTAAATTGAACAAACCTGCTCTCACCTGATGATTAAAGGATTAGTTGAGTGGCAAGCAAGTTCCTCTTAAATGAAAGAGGACATTATTTAGAAACAAAACGGCAAAGAAAGTACTTCAATATCTTATTCTGTTAAGTAGATATTGAAGTCTAAATTCTCACAGTCTCATCTGTGTAGCAATGACTGATGTTGTAAGTCTATTATGGCAGCTTGGTCATCCTCACTTTTGAAATCATCTTTCATGTAAAATAAACTTGCTTGACCAGGCAATTTGTAATTTAATGAAGGAAGGAATTGTTGTAGACAAAGGGAAGGGGGTCTCTTTTAGATTGAAATTTAGATGTTAGTCCCTGTTATTTTGTGTCATAATTCCTTCAAAATTGTGTATTTTGAAAAATTAGGTATGATACATTTCAGATATCAAAATATTTTCCTGTATATATATCATTGCTTGTGTGTGTTTTCTGAATAACATATTAACATTTTGCATTCATTCGATTGAACTTTTTTTTTTTTTTTTTTTTTTAGAAACAACATACATCTCTAAGAAATATTAAAAACAATTTCAATTTCATGTTAAATCTCACCCTCTATGCCATGTTTTATAGCATGTATTAGTAAGTGTTAACTTTAATACTCTCACTTCTGGAACTATGGCAAATATATGTAAAGTTCATCTTTACAAAGGTTCACATTCATACAGTTCATTGTTGAAGTTAGAAACTTGTATGAAAACGTTTTTATTTATAGGAATATTTCTGCAAGAATTAAATAGGTATCAAAATGTTTTTTTTTTTTTTATAGGAATTGAATCTGAGGACCAATGCACAGGTTGTGATCCAGGAGATTACTGCCCTCAGTATGGAATGAACATGACGGCGGGTCCTTGCGATGCTCAGTACTACTGTGCCATCAACGCCACCACTGCAACTCCTACAGATGGTGTTACAGGTAACGTTGTCGCAATTTTGTCCTTTTTGTCATGGCAAAATATTTGTGTGTTTGTAATTCATTTCTGATGAGGGTTTTGAAAATGGAAGTTAAAGGAATATTCCCGTAAATTTGTCATTTACATATTTAGGACTATGTTGGTTTAAAAATCATATTGCTATCTTGTTCCGTATTGGACTTATTGCACTTTAAAGATTTTACCAGAGTGACCTTGCAGCGTACATTGTGACCTCACAGCGCACAGTGTGACCTTGCAGCGCACAGTGTGACCTTGCAGCGCACAGTGTGACCTTGCAGCGTGTGTGACCTTGCAGCGCACAGTGTGACCTTGCAGCGCACAGTGTGACCTTGCAGCGCAGTGTGACCTTGCAGCGCACAGTGTGACCTTGCAGCGCACAGTGTGACCTTGCAGCGCACAGTGTGACCTTGCAGCGCACAGTGTGACCTTGCAGCGCACAGTGTGACCTTGCAGCGCTGTGACCTTGCAGCGCACAGTGTGACCTTGCAGCGCACAGTGTGACCTTGCAGCGCACAGTGTGACCTTGCAGCGCAGTGTGACCTTGCAGCGCACAGTGTGACCTTGCAGCGCACAGTGTGACCTTGCAGCGCACAGTGTGACCTTGCAGCGCACAGTGTGACCTTGCAGCGCACAGTGTGACCTTGCAGCGCACAGTGTGACCTTGCAGCGCACAGTGTGACCTTGCAGCGCAGTGTGACCTTGCAGCGCACAGTGTGACCTTGCAGCGCACAGTGTGACCTTGCAGCGCAGTGTGACCTTGCAGCGCACAGTGTGACCTTGCAGCGCACAGTGTGACCTTGCAGCGCACAGTGTGACCTTGCAGCGCACAGTGTGACCTTGCAGCGCACAGTGTGACCTTGCAGCGCACAGTGTGACCTTGCAGCGTACAGTGTGACCGTGCAGTGTACAGTGTGACCTTGCAGTGTACAGTGTGACCTTGCAGCGCAGTGTGACCTTGCAGCGCTGGTGTGACCTTGCAGCGCACAGTGTGACCTTGCAGCGCACAGTGTGACCTTGCAGCGCACAGTGTGACCTTGCAGCGTACAGTGTGACCTTGCAGCATACAGTGTGACCTAGCAGCATACAGTGTGATGTCATATAGGCAGATCAAGACAATGCTTATATTTTCTTTACAAAATTAAGCTCGGGATGCCGAGATGTGTTTTTTGCAAAATCAGTTGGAAATTATCACAAAAGTATCAATTATTGTACTAATAGTGACTTCACTGCTATTTGAAATTTTTGCCTTAATTGCTCGGGAAAATTTGTTAGCACTTAGATGTCAAAAATAAAATATTTTTTCAGGTGGTTTTTCTTCCTCTGCCACAGGTTTTAAAGAAAGTTTTTTACGTGCATTACCACAAGCAAGTCTTAATTTTCAACCAGACAAACAATGTCACACAATTTAATGGTTAAATTTGATTAATAAATGTTGTAAAGATTACATGAAGCTCTAAAGTTAGCATATTTGACATATTAAACCCTGCTAATAAGCACCCACCCAACATTTTTTGACTGATAACATAATTTATTTGATTAATTTGAAGACTTCAAATACTCAAGTGTTGGTACATTCTTTGCATATTTTGCATCTGATACTCACAATGTTTTGTGGTACACGGTTATTGTGGGGTTAGTATAGAACCAATTCACATATGTACAGTTCAGTTCGAGTATCATACTGTATGCAGCTCTGAAGCATGGGCACTTATTAAGAAGAAAACTCCAGCCCTAAAAAGTAGTGCAATTATATTACATCGAATATGGTATCTTATTCTTATCATTTTAAATATTTCACATAATATATGGGTAATTTCACTTTGTTAAAAGGATGAAAATATGAGGAATGAGAATTATAATGTTTCTGGATTGAGTATAATTCTATGCAGGTATACTCAAAGCACTTTATGATACCAAAGTTTTGAGGCTTAAACCTGCAGGAAACATACGACACACCAGCTTGTACCATAACCCGAACAACAAGCGAAGGTCAGCAGATCCTATTTTTGGCTTTGGTATGACCTAACCAGAGACATCCTATATTTACTTCAAGTTATACCTTACCTTCCATGCTATAATATGCAATCTGGTCACACGACCTGATTCTAACGCACTTCTAACCGAACCTAAAAAACGCAGTAACCAGCCAAGCCCTGACCTCCATAATACCTCTGTACCACCTCACTTTTTTCAGCCGTTTGTTTCACAACATCGCTGAAAACTGGTCATTTTTGTTTTATATTTCAATTAACCTTTCTAACTTTTTTTTCTTTGGCAGCTTCTACCTGAAGGGTTTTTACGCTGCCCGTTCTCATCTGGCTCGCCTTTTCAAGTCTTCCGAGTAGGGTGAGATAGCCATGGGTCCGAGTTCTTCGACCGACCTACACGACTTTACCCGTGTAGCCTACACTTAGGATAGCGGGTTTTGTCTCCATTCGTACATAGCGGATGGCTAGTTCGAGCGTCCCCACTCTCGTGGTGGGTGTTTTAGGCCCTAGAGCACAGGTTGTGCCTGCCTAGGGGTCCTCTCACCCCGGGAATTAGTCTTTTTCTCCCTTAGCCCCACCCGCCTCGAGGTGACCCTAGCGTTATACTATGTATAGTGTTTAGCACGCTAGGCTATTTCAGTACACCTTCTCGTATGCATTAAGCCAGTTTCTTTTTTCGATTTTGGCGCATGCGCATTGGGTCATAGTCACCGCTGGGTAAATGTGGGGTCGCCCTGTAACAACTCTAGGGAGCTACAGTTGTTACTAGCGAGCTTACTTTCGTTTTCACGTTATCAGCATATGAATATTTTTATTTTTCTCCCACAGTTTTGAGTTAAAATATTTAATTTTCAGGATTGAAGTTGGGGTGTCGGAGAGACCGTGGGTGGGTCTCTCCGACGACCTAATTACAGGGAAAATAATCTTTCCTTTTTATCTTTACAGACCTCAAGTACACAGTGGTTGGTGTTTCCCACGCTACCCCAGCGCTAGAAAAGTCATTACGTTGGACGCGTTTTCTCGGGTTTATAAAGTTTTTCAGATAGAAAATTTTTTGGTTTTTAAAAAAAAAATTCTGTTAAAGCAAGTGTTGTTGTTCTGTTTAGAGTGCTATGCCTCGTCTCTCTTTAGCGTGTCCGTAAGATCATAGTTACTTTGCCGTGTTTAGGTTTGTACGCTTGGACTTACGTTCTTCTCTTAAGAAATTTATTTTTCAGTAAAAATTTTTCTGTTCAAGAGAGTTTTGGTGTTCTGTTTAGACTGCTAGGCCTCGTCTCTCTTTAGCGTGTCCGTAAGATCATACTTACTTTGCTGTATTTGTGTATGTACGCATGGATATATGTTCTTCTCTTTTCAGATATATAAAAGAGATTCACTGAGAAGGTTACGCTCTTAGAGCGTTGCGCCTAGAGCGTAACGGTAAGAGAGAGAGAGATATCCTCTTAGGGGCGTTAACGAACGCCGCCTAAGTTGTAAACACGTTCCATACGGTTCCTTTGGACAGTCCCTGTCGACTCCACAACCCTTGTAACGCTGCAGTCCGCCGGTTGTTGTGAGTTCGGGGACAGTTCCATAAGGTTCCGGAGTCCATACGGTTCCGCGGCCCGTTGTTACGCTTAACGGTTCCATTGGGCGGTTCCGTAAGGTAAGTGAGAGAGAGAGAGAGAGAACTCTTAGGGGCGTTAACGAACGCCGCCTAAGTTGTAAACACGGTTCCAACGGTTCCTTTGGACAGTCCCTGTCGACTCCACGACCCTTGTAACGCCGCAGTGCGCCGGTTGTTGTGAGTTCGGGGACAGTTCCATAAGGTTCCGGAGTCCATACGGTTCCGCGGCCCGTAAAAAGTTACGGGTGAACGGTTCCATTGGGCGGTTCCGTGAGTCCATAAGGTTCCGCGGCCCGTTGTTACGGGGCTAACGTTCCATTGGGCGGTTCCATACGGTTCCGCGGCCCGTTGTTACGGGCTTAACGGTTCCATTGGGCGGTTCCAGCGCCCGTTATTCGCTTAACGGTTCCATTGGGCGTTCCATACGGTTCCGCGGCCCGTTATTACGCTTAACGGTTCCATTGGACGGTTCCATACGGTTCCGCTGCCCGTTATTACGCTTAACGGTTCCATTGGGCGGTTCCATACGGTTCCGCTGCCCGTTATTACGGGCGAACGTTCCATTGGACGGTTCCATACGGTTCCAGCCCCGTTACGGGCGGACGGTTCCATTGGCGGTTCCATACGGTTCCGCGCCCGTTATTCGGGCGGACGGTTCCATTGGGCGGTTCCATACGGTTCCGCGGCCCGTTATTACGGGCGGCGGTTCCATACGGTTCCGTTGGACCATCCCTGACGGTTCCGCAGCCCTATGTGCGGCATTGTGCGGTTCGGGACGGATCCATACGGTTCCGGGATCCATACGGTTCCGCGGCCCGTTGTTACGGGCGGGCGGTTCCGTGCCCCATACGGTTCCGCGGCCCGTTGTTACGGGTGGACGGTTCCATTGGGCGGTTCCGTGATCCATACGGTTCCGCGGCCTGTTGTTACGCCGCGGCCCGTTGTTACGGGCGGACGGGTTCCATACGGTTCCGCGGCCCGTTACGGGCGGACGGTTCCATTCGACGGTTCCGCGGCCGTGTTTACACGGGTCCGTATTTAACGGGTTCACGCATCGCACGGTTTAATCGATTATACGCCCACTAGCTACGTGGTCAGGTGACAGGTGACATTCTTGACAAGAAGTATAGCATTGACAGTTATTTTTCTTCCTGGTCCTGTAGCCATTAGCTACGCAGTTCCACGGCTCGTGTGAACGCAATTAAGACTGTCTACGTTGAACGTTACAAGTTCCGTATTTATTTTCACCAGTATCATGGACATGAAGGACAGGTCCCGAGTGTCGATGTTTTTACACACCCAGGATGTCTCGTGATGCGTGCGTGCAAACGCTTCTTTAAATTACGCCCGGTGACATCCATCTCACGTGTTACGCGCGTGCAGATTATGCTGCGAGTCAAATCCCGTACTCTTTGCAGCGATTGGGATCTAGCGGCGTGGTCGGAGCACAGACTCCACCGCGACCGGTACTTTCAAGGAGCGGCGGAGAAAGTGGAGAAGCGACGGTCTGAGAGGCCCTCTTCGTCTCCCCACCGCCACCCAGGTCCAAAGCCAGGGGGCGGGGCGCCGCCCACTCCCAGCGGGCGCCTATTGAAAGACGCGTACACCGTGCGGTTCATCCGGAAGTATAGCATTGAGACAGCTATTTTTCTTCTTGCTCCGTAGCCAACGGCTACGACAGTTATACGGTTCCACGGCCCATGTTTACGGGTCCGTGCGGTTCCACGGTCCGTGTTTTACGGTTCCATTGGGCGGTTCCGCCCCGTATTTACGGGTCCGTGCACGTTCCATACAAGTCCACGGTCCGCGTTTACGGGTCCTTTCGCTTCCATTGGTTGGCTCCAGTGAGCGGAACTTATCTCTAACGGGTTAACGTGCACCGGTTCACCCGGTTATACGCCCACTAGCTACTACGCTCACGTGGTCAGGTGACAGATGACTTTCTTTACAAGAAGTATAGCATCAGGACAGCTATTTTCTTCTTGGTCCCGTAGCCATTAGCTACGCAGTTCCACGACTTCGTGTGAACGCAATTAAGATTGTCTGTTGAACATTACCGTTCCGTAATTATTTTCACCAGTATCATGGACATGGAGGACACGTCCTCGGCGTCGATGCTCTACACCCTTGATGACCCGGCATAGCGTGATAACGCTTCTTTGCTTTACGCTCGGTCACATCCATCTCACGCCAGCGTTACGGCGTGCAGATTATGCTGCGAGTCCATTCGTGGTACTCTTTGCAGCGATTGGGTTCCAGCGGCGTGGTCGAGCACAGACTCCACCGCGACGGTATTTTTCAAGGTCGCGACCGAGAGCGCGTGGCTCCGGTGTTCGGATGCGTCGGCTCCGTGGTTTTGTAACGGGATATCGTAATCGTCACGATTTACCCGGATATGCACCCGCTAGCTACGAGCTATGTGGCCAGGTGACAAGTGATAATCTTCACAAGTAGTATAGCGCCGTGAGAGCTATTCTATTCATGGTTCCGTGGCCATTAGCTACGCAGTTCCACGATCATGTGAACACCATTTATACGATTATCCGCGTTGAACGTTACATTTCCGCAATTACTTTCACCAGTATCGTAGGCACGGAGGACAGGCCTCCGTGCGCCGGGTATGCGCTACGCACCTCAGAGGTCCCGCTTTGCATAGCGTGCAAACGCTTCTCTGACCGTGCGGGCCTGTACGACTTCGAGTTTTTGCAACGGGATAACGTACACTGTACGATGAACCCCGGTTGAGTTCGCTAGCTAGGAAGCTGCTTGGTCATAGCTACGCTGTCCCACGGCCGTGTGAACTGCCTCTGTAGGATTTTCCGCGTTGAACGTCACAGTTCCGCGATGTTTTGCGCCTATATCGCGACATGACGGGCAGGTCCCTAGTGTCGGTGCGTTCACGCACCTTGACTGTCCTGCGGTGCGTCGCATGTAAACGCTTCTTAGGTTGCGCTTTGGTGTTATCGACTTGTTCAAACCCGTGTACACCGCTGTGGTCCTCGGTTCCGCGTTGGGACCGGTCGGCCAACTAGAGGCGACGCCCTACGGGTCTTCGTGAGTTAGTCCCCTTTTTGCGGCTAGGTGTAGAGCCATTGGATTCCTTGCATCGGGTCCATTAGGGTCCGTGCGGCTCCGTAATCGGTTCCATACGGCCCCCACGGCTTGTTTCTGGCGCCCCGCACGGGTCCGTAACACAACAAGCGGCTCTGTCCGGGGCATGAGATGACGTTTGGGTCTGTAGTGCTGCTTAGTTCTACAGCAAGGTAACGCATAACGTCGTCACACCCGTTAGTTTCGAGATCCCCACGTCCGTGTGAGCTGACTTGGTGAGATTTTCGCGTTGAACGTCACGGTTCCGCATAGTTTTTCACCAGTTCATGGACACGAGGGCGAGTCCCGTTTGTCGGGTGCGTCACGCTCCCAGGATGCGTCGCGTGTTAGCGCTTGCTCGGGTTTGAGGCCTAGCGCTCGGGTGATAAGATTTCCTTCTTTACGGGAGGCATACCCTGAATGTGATTCTTGCGTCGAACGAGACCCTCGCTCACATTCTACAGATATTAACGCGTTTCACGTACAATGTACGATAAACCCGGTATCGGAACCGGGATATTGCGACCGTTAGCCGCGTGTTGCAGTGTTCGCGGTCGTTTTTTCTTGCTGGGGCGTTTTTAGCGTTCGACGGCAGTCCCCACGCGTGGCCGCCCGGCCGCGGCTCCGTGAGTGATTTTATACAAGCGGAGTTAACGGCCTATACCAGCGGCGCGGCGGTGTGGTAGAGGACCAGTAGCCATGAACTACTGCGTTCGCGGCCGTTTCTCTTACCGGGACACGTGCTGAGTCGGCGGTCGTCCCCTCTTCCCACGCAGCTACGGTTTCGTAGCTCCGTGATGGAACAAACTCAGTTCACGACTCGTATAGCTTGCGTGGCACGTGAACTCCTCCGTATTTCTTACGGCCTCAGTTTATATATATTTTACCTATTCTCAACGGAACGCGTACTGTGTACTTCTTCCCTCACGCGTCGCCACTTACTCGGTGGCCCGTGGTGAATAGAGGTATAATGAGATAACGACTCACGTTACAGGTGTAGCACGTTCACGCTATCGTGGACCTAGACGGTCCTTTGGTACTGATAGCTACTTCGTTCGGGACACGTGCCAGTACCAGTTGTCCCCTCGGCGTAGCCACGAGCTTTTTGCTCCGTGGTGCACGCGACATCGTTGGCGGTGGACTCGTGGTTTTTACTTGTCATGCTGACGCCTTTGTAGACCCATAACGGATCTATTATATTTAACGGGGTTGCGTGCTTTGTACGCGTAAGTCCCCAGTAGCCACGCGCTTTTCCGCTCCGTGGTGCAGGGTGTTTAACGGTCCGTGTAGTATACACAGGGCGTCACCTCTTCGTGATTTCTACCCCAGTGTTGGGGTTTATGACTCATACGGTTGGCGTGAGTACGTTACCCCTACTTGTCAATATTACCTCCATGAAGGAGATTTTCTTGACCATAGGTGGCCTTTTGGTAGACAACCTTACGTTTGGGGTAGCTATTACCAACGGCACGCACGTATGGTTCCTTCCATACTTTAACACCTTACAGCTGCTTGCGGTTTTACGGCCTGTTACTTAACTGCCCGTGACAGACATCGGTATTCGTTTTCTCCGCGCCCGTGCCGTAGGCTCCAGCGGTTTCAAGGTTGTTACTATCGTGAGTAATGCGTTAACACTTTCTCCAGTCAACTTCTTAGACAAGTTTCGCTGTTGATAGGCGTGGCCTGGAGCTACGCGGTCCCGCAACTGCTACGGTTTTCACCCGTCAGATATCACCGTCGGTGCCGACGGGGCTTCTCGGTCAAGGTCGGGGGCACTTTTCTTGTGACCCCTTCTGTCGAAACTTGGGCGGGTACTTGACCCTTTTTCGCCGTCTCGGCGCAGGATCGAACTTTGGCTGCTCGAGACCTTGCAGGCTTCACGCACGAGCCTCGGGTCAGGGGCGATTTTTGTCATAGTTCCGTCATGAGCTCTGGGATACCTTGCAGCTATCCACCAGGGTTTTCGGTGGGGTCTACGGTCTTTGACTTGCGACCACTGGTGAGTTCTGGGAGATCTCTTCGTAGTGTGTCATGTGACATTTCCTCCGATAGATCATCCAGTGGCTTTCTGTTAAAGTAGTCTGAACTGTTCATAGAACGGCCGGTATGCACTCGGGTTCGGGCATAACCTCTTTTCACGGGATCTCTCGTGCGGCGTTCGGAAACCGCTTTTTGCGGTTTTTCTCTTGTTTTTGGTCTGACTCACTTTTCGACGTTAAATGTTCCCCGCTAACTTTAGCTCTTACGCGGTTATGCGCTAACGAATTTTTCCTTGTCCGGGATTTCTTCAATTCGTTTTCATTGGTACACGCGTTCCCAATCGTAGTTTCCTCGCCGGTTCTGTCTCGTGGACGAATCCGGTGTGGCTTGTATGGCGTTTTTGTGGACACTTTGCTGTAGTTGTGTCCAAACGCTCTTCGGTTGGCTTGTTTTTCTGGGCTTTACGCTCAGGTTCTTTCGAGGTTTGCCTCCGTTACTGTCAACGAATGGTGCCTTGTTCGGTTTGACTGTACCTCGCCGTGGTTTCCTATGTTTTAGTTCCTCCCACTCTTGAGGTCTTTCATCCTTCCGAGGTGAAGGAATTTCGCCCTTACACGGGATTGGTTCGTGTGAGTTTTTCGTACCAGCCATTAAAAAAAAAAAAAAAAAAAAAAAAAAAACGATCTGAACTCCTTCCTTCCTATCCTCGGTTGCAATCTGATTGCATATTATAGCATGGAAGGTAAGGTATAACTTGAAGTAAATTTACCCGCTAAGCGTGGCGGGATATTTACGATAGTTATACTTACCTTCCATGCATCCCTCCCCGCCCCTCCTCTCGTTCAGGCCTCGGTGGAATGTTGAGTGAGGTGGTACAGAGGTATTATGGAGGTCAGGGCTTGGCTGGTTACTGCGTTTTTTAGGTTCGGTTAGAAGTGCGTTAGAATCAGGTCGTGTGACCAGATTGCATATTATAGCATGGAAGGTAAGTATAACTCTCGTAAATATCCCCGCTACGCTTAGCGGGGTAAATCTAGCTATAGGACATCCTATATTTAGCTATACTGCACTCTTGTTTGACTTCCCCAACCTCTTTTCACCCCCGACATAATCTAATATATTGGGCACATTTTGACCATTGATGTCGTGGTGCTATTCAACCTCAATTATCACACACTGGGTGATACCACTGTGCTAAGCTTCCTGGCTTTTCCAGCTTCCTAACTTTGGTCCCTTTGTTTCTCTTAGTCTCCCCCTATTTTCTTTTCTTCCTACCTCTGGAATGATCTAACCTCTCAGGTACAATTTGACTCTCGCTGTCGTGGTGCCGTTAAGCCCTTATCAAACAAACAAACTGTGCTAAGCAGAAATTATATCTACTAATGCTAGATTTTTTCACCTTTGCAGGTGATATATGCCCAGTTGGATCATACTGTCCTGCGGGCTCGCCTCAACCTATCCCGTGCGATCCAGGTACTTACACAGACACTACACTCAATGCAGTGTGTGCTCAGTGCACCCCAGGGTATTACTGTGTGACAGGATCTAACCCAGAGGTAAGAGCTACATAAATTAGTTACTGTCACATTGGTTTCATATATAGTTCAACAAATGTTTACAGATGGAAATATACTAAAGTAAACTAAACTTAGAGCATGGTTATCTGCTTATACATGCAAGACACTGTCCATAGCAAATATCAGCTGATTTTTAATTTCTCTTTTTTATTAAACCTTGCCTAGTTTAGCGTGTCTTGTGATGGTTTATACCACTATAATTTTGGCTCAAATATTTGAAAAACCTCTGGCTCACTGTTATGCTTAGAACTTTTCTTTGTATATGATAAAGTATAGTCAGACTGGTTTTAAATGAAGATTATGATAAAGCTCATGAGTGTGACTATAAATTTCAAATTGGTGGAAACATGATCCTAGAGCCTGTCTCTTATAAAGTAGGTTTCTGATGTTTCTTATTATAAGACATTTTGTTTGTTAGCTGGAATACATTTTTGATCAGATAAAAGTTTTGACTACTGCCAAAATATAAGATAAATATAATTGATGTCTCTAAGATAGGAAATAAGCCACACCCACCATAGCAAGACGGTAACTAGGTGGGGCAAACAAACCTCAAATCTGCAATCATGCATGATCAATGCATTGACATGTAGATGTTCATGTGGCCTGCCGCAAGCTTTGATCCATTTATGGCTCTTCTCTGGTTCTTTAGAGTTTTTAGCAAAAGGATTAAACAATATTCCGTTTGCTAACCATTCTAGGTAACAGGAATCGGATTCACAAAGTCTGTAGCAGGCCTGTTGGCGCAATTTTTGTTCACCATCTTGTGGTCACTCAGTCTTTGTGTGCAAAAATTTGTTTTGTACAGTATATTGCATTGACTGCATGAGCTCGCTCCGCTAGCTAGCTGTACTGTACCAGTACCGGGTAGGATTTTTCCCCACTTAGTTATGCAGATTTTGTTGCTAGGCAAATTCATGCAATGATTGGTTGAAAAAGCTGTCAATCAACTAGCTCAGAGGGTTAATTGACTATGAAACCCTATCCTTCAATATTGTAACACCTAAGTGATATTGTGTCCATTGTAATCCATGATTTATTTCTTTACTTCAGGCATGTCCTGCAGGATACTACTGCCCTGAGGGTACAGGGTATGTATGGGAATCTTGCCCATCAGGCACTTACAGTAGTATGACCGGCCTGGCCAATGTGACCCAATGCACACCCTGCACTGCCGGATACTACTGCGACAGAGAAAATGCCACAACAGAATCAGGTAGGTAGTCCCCTAGGTGTATTTAGCTATAATTAAAAAGTACAATCTGAATTAATTGAGATAGTGGTAAAACCTGGGTAGCAGGCTGTGTGAGATTTTTTGTATGTCCTTTGAATAGTTACTAGCTTGTACTACTGTAGTGAGTGTCATTAATATATGTAAATATATTGAGAAACTGTTCAGTACAGAACTTATATCAGAAAGTCTATAATATCAATTTTCACATCTAAATGAAACCCTAACCCTAATCTGACTTTAATCCTTTTATCACATACATGATACAAATATAAGGTATTAGCTAAGGAGAAAGGCGTCCCATCTTTACCTTGAAGTCCTTGTAATGATATTCAGAGCTATCTAGAGTTATCGTTTACTGAATGTTGAAAGTCTATTGTGATTTTGCTATCAGAATGGAGAAAAACAAACAAATAGAGGAATTTCATCATGTGACTCTAACTCATCTAGAAGCCATTTTGCAGGGCAGGGCGTTGTTGCATTGTACGCATCTTCACACAGTTCAGTCACATCACACATACAACGAGCATACTGCATACTAACCTACCTACCAATTCAGCGAATTATACTGATTGCAGTTTATTTTGTTCGCTTCCAATTTTACGTCATATTTTCCTTACGTTTAATATATTCACCGGGTATGCGAAGAGTAACTTTTACGTGAACGCCACCTGTTTGTTCGTTATACGCAGACAAAGTGTATACATACCTGATATAAAGTGCTCACTACAAATCCTAGGGTGAACCGTAGATTAAAAGCTGTTGCGTTGTTCAGCAGAAACCCACTTCGAATGTCGATCAGGATCAGATATAAATCAAGAAAACATCTGTTTATTCACTGGCACACATCTATTAGTGCAACCAACGTCACAGCAAGATTTCAGCATAATTATCTTACACAAATTATCTTATATAACAACATGCAAACGTTTGTAAGTCTAATTAAGTGTACAGCAGATGACAGTGTTTTTTCCTGACAAAATGGTGATGTAGAAAAAGTCACATGACGTCAGCTGAAACACCCTTATTTGTTATTAAAGGAGAAAATTAAGCAGAATTTATATTTTTAAACAAATTTAATTGATAAATACATAATGCCAATTGTATCCAATGATAACGTAAATAATCATTTATAGGTATGTGTGCTGCTGGTTATTACTGTCGATACGGCTCTGATTCCCAGTACCCGAGTGAAAGTTCAAAGGGCGATGCTGACGTCTGCCCAGCTGGATACTACTGTGAAGTGGGTGAGTTATCAATAGACCTTTTCAAACCCAAGTTTTATAGTCAAACGTCATTTCTTCAGTTATTCGACCAATCAAATGCTGGGGGAGTATTTTGCTTTTGTTACTCAACCAATCAGCTGCAATGGCTGTAAGAAAAGTTGTAAACAAGAATGTGTGAGTATAACACACCTTCATGTATGAAGCATGTATGATTAGCTTTTGCAAGCGTATGTTTGGTCGCATACTGTGCATGTATTGTGCAGATAAGCAAGAATTGCCCAGTATTTGATTGGTCTATAAAATTCCTACAGTATGCCATTGGTTCATTATAAACACATGAATTTTGGCCATGGGGTGAAATTATTTAAATTAGTTTTTTGGAAATTGCAGATTCAGATTTGAAAAGGTCTATAGCTTTATTTTTGGCCAGCTCCAAGTGATTCATGGTCAGTTTTGCTTGGAATTTGCTTAATAACAACCAGTTAATCATGTAGAGAATATTGGTAGTGGAGGTTTTAACTTGATTAAATGTGGACTCTGGTTTTCAGTAATGACAGGAGGACTTAAGTCCACTGTTTATTTAGTTTATTGTATCCTCTCATAGATTCTGCCATTTGTAGGTTATTTTGATATAATTTAATCCCACTTGCCCATATTCTTTGTCACATTTACATTGCACATCCACCAATCTTCTTTAGACTCCAAAATGTAAGCTTACTACATATGGCCATCAATTATTCTCCGATGCAGCTCCAGTGCATCATTGGTACACCATGCCAATTCCCATCCTTACATCTGACAACACTTCACTTTAAAAACTTGGAAGCTCTCTAAAATTCGTTTGTTACATATACTAAATGATTTTCTATTTTCCAAAATGGAGTCCATACGTATGCACGTACAATGCATGTATTGTTGTACTGTATAGTGTATGTACGAAGTGTGGGGGCTGTGATGCGTGACGATTTAGTGACCTTGAGATGTTCAGGCTGATTTCTTACATGTGGAAAATCAGAACATCGGTGATGTAAGGGCTTGAACCTCTCATGCTCCCCATAGCCATGAAAACAGCGGCAAATATCAATACCTTCAGAGAGCTAAAGACTCGTTTATTTTCTAGAGCATTCTCTCACTTAGTAATTCTAAACACAAGTCTTTAGAATCAATCAAGTCCTTTGATTTGTTAACCCTTTTGTGAGAGAAGCAGTGTAGGAAAAAAATATCTAGAATGAGAATTCCTCAGTGAATTAACATGATTTTGCATGATTTAATCTTTTTTTTTTTCTTGTCCCAGGCACTGGTGAACCTGATCCCTGCCCTGTGTCAACCTTCAATAATGTGACAGAACTAACAAGCATTGGTGACTGCCAGCTGTGTACGGAAGGTATGTATTTTAAAGAGAATTTTCTTTCTTTAAAAAAAAAAATTAAGGTTATTGTTAGGTCACAATTAAGTATGATTACTTTTTAATTATTTAAATATATCAGGATTGAAAATATATCAGGATTGAAAATATATCAGGATTGAAAATATATCAGGATTGAAAATATATCAGGATTGAAAATATATCAGGATTGAAAATATATCAGGATTGAAAATATATCAGGATTGAAAATATATCAGGATTGAAAATATATCAGGATTGAAAATATATCAGATTGAAAATATATCAGGATTGAAAATATATCAGGATTGAAAATATATCAGGATTGAAAATATATCAGGATTGAAAATATTTTAGGATGTTATGTTGTGAGACAGTAGTTTTCCATGTGGATAGCGATACTTTGGGACTTATTATATTTTGAGTTGATTATGTAATTACATTTACTTTTGAAGAGTTATGTAGTGAATCACCTTTGCATCTTTAAGAATTTTTCAACACTTTTGGTAATGGTTTAGATGGTGTGAATGAATTCTGTTTAGTATTCTTAAATATGACTCTATACGATCTTTTTGTGTTTATAGGTATGTACTTGATGTGGATGGTATTCCATATTTGTATTGTTTCCTTTTAAGTTTTCTACCATTCTTATTATCTTCTGTTTTTTGTCTGGTTATACAGAGCTTAGAATAGGTCACACCCACCTCACCCACTTCACCTCCTTATTAGCTCCCCCCAACCTCTCTGCAACAATTGCCATTGCACCCTCACAGCCCATCACGTTCTCCTTGCTTGCCCCCCTGTACAACCTTCACAGAGCTTCCCTCGCCCTCCACAACTCAATTGCCAAGCTCTTCCAGAAAAAGCCTCCGGATAAAATTATCTCCTTCCCTCATCATGCTTCCCTCTACAATCATATTTAGTCCTCCTCTCCTACCCCCCTCTCTCTACCTTGGCCCGTATTTCACCCATGCAATTCCTCTCTCGATCCCAGCTTTCTGGCTTTTAGTTCCCATGTTTCTCTCAATCTTCCCCTATTTTCTTTTCTTCCTACCTCTAAAATGGTCTAACCTCTCAAGCACAATTTGACCCTCGCTGTCATGGTGATGTTAAGCCCTCATCAAACAAACAAACTACAGGGTCTGCTAATTTTTTCCAAAACAATACCTCATCTTTTCTGAGAAAGTCTAATATCCTGAGTCTCATGGGTTTATACTTTCTTCACCAATCGTATTAATTTCTTGATGTAATTTTTTATTATTGGTGTGGGAATCAATAAACGAAAAATTAAATTAAATAGTCTAAAATATTTTTAAAAACGTCGAGAACTTGAAGAAATTAATGTATCAAATTGATAAATATTGACTTTTGTTTTCTTTCCCTAATGTTAAAGGAAAGTTATCATAAATGTATATAGAAATGAACGCCACAGTGCTGGTACCGGCTCTTTCGATTTTCAATTTTCTCTATTGATTGCAAGAAATCTGCTATATTATCGATCACGAATCTGCCGGACCGAACATAGGGGTCTACATGTGTTGTCAATAACATCACAGATTTCTTGCAATCAATAAGCAAAATTGAAAACCGGAAGTAACGTTACCAGCATGGCAGCGGTCACTATGAAATTATTTACTGGACAATGCCTTTTCCTTAAGAAATACTTGAATGAGGATCTAAAAGATTTTAATTTGAAATTTCAGGGTAAATCTAGTAACCTTTGTCCTTTCAGGTCATTACTGTGACACACCAGGACTTATGTTCCCAGCCGGTGAATGCGACCCAGGCTTCTTCTGCTACTTGGGCTCAAACTCCTCAAATCCTAGTCAAACCACATCCTCCGGTGGCCCCTGTCCAGCTGGCACATACTGCACTGGTGGTACCAGTTTACCAGTCAGCTGTTCTCCAGGGTATTACAACCCCATTGAGATGCAGAGTGAATGCCTGGATTGCCCTGCAGGTTATTACTGTGTTGAGGGAAGTGCTAACATTACAGAGTGTCCTACAGGTAAAGTTCATCATATAACTTTGTAAAGCACAGGTCTATGCATCACATTTACTCATGTAATTATACAACATGAATTTCCCGATTGAAAGTATTCAAGCAGCTGATATTGAACATTTGAATCATTTCTTTCAGTTTGTTGTGTTTGTAGTATTTCGAGGCTCTCCTGGATGTACGTAATCTATTTGACAGTATAATTTAACTGGGATGATTAAGCATTAGATGTCTTTTTTGTGGCAAAAGTATATTTCTGTTTCCTTTCAAATATTTATTTCAGTACAATGCAATTTCTCATGTGCTCTATATCTGTTGTATAATGTAACACCGAAAGCAGTATCTTTCAAAATGTGTAAATTGTGTTTTTAAATAGAAAGCTAAAACCATCCAAACAGTAGGCTCATAGGGCCAGTGCTTACCCCTGGTTTCCATGGCACAAGCGGATGAGAGTACATGACTCCCTCTGGATGGGACGCCATTCCATCGCAGATTAAGTCCCCAGCAGTGCTGGTACTCATTTTACAGCTGAGTGGACTGAAGCAAGTAGAGTAAAGTGTCTTGCTCAAGGACTCAATGCAGCTCTCACGACGGGAATTGAACTCAGTACCTCTTGAATACGAGTATGACTCCTTGACCACTGAGCCACAGCACCTCTCATGTGTTTTTAAATATGCATTAATAAATAACAGTGTTATACATTGGAAGCTAATAATAAGTCAATATAAATATGTGAGTGTTTTAATCTTTAGGCAGCTAGAATTATATGCATAAGATCATTGTGACCATTTATTTTGTCCCTTTAGTGGGAGTTAATGGTCATGAAGCTCCATGCAGACTTGGCTATTGTCTTGTGTGTCAAAGGAGCTCAATTTTTGTTTATTTCATGGCAAAGAGACATTAGAGAAATTAGGGAAAGCTGTATGGTCTGAGAAGCTTTTATTAATGTCTGTCAATATTTTGTCATAGTTATCAGATTGAATACCTAACTTTCTCTTGATATAGGTCACTTTTGCCCAAACAACACTGAATTTGCCAACCAGTATCCATGTAACAATGGCACATACAACAACCAAACAAGGGGGGAGAGCGTAGATGCCTGTGAGCTGTGTCCTCCTGGATATTACTGCCCATACATGGGCATGGAGAATCCCCAGGGGCTATGTGCTGAAGGATGGTACTGCACCCTTGGGGCGTGGAAGAATCAACCGACAACATTAGGCAATGATACAGGTAGGGTTTACTTATTGACTTTCTTTTGTTGTTGTTTATTTTTCTGGAGGTGTACGGCTGTTAGGAATGTTCATTTCATGTTCATGTTTACGTAACTATCAATTCAGCCTTTCAATCTGTACATCGTTGCTAGCTTTAATTGCAATAAATAGCTTCAAGTGCTGGTTGGGAGAAAGAGCTGCTGTGAGATACTGTAGTAAAGTGTTTGATATGTGTGAGGTGTATGATAATCTGTTATATTCCTCTAATAGTTTGTTATTATCTTACATTTTGTTGGTTTTGATAAGTGTTTAATAAGTGTTTTGATAAGTGTTTTGATAAGTGTCCTATGATCTTGGATTCGTATTCTTTAATGACCTGACGTTATATGTTTGGTTTGATCCAAAGTCCATTGCTCTAGTCCAGTATATGGTTATGGTGATTCAGTGGGAGGTGCAGTCATATGCAGCTGACATATTTTTGAAAGTTTGATTATATGACCAATGTGATGAACTGTTGGGTGATTTTATTGTAGCTATACATTTCCTCTACCAACTATACTGATGATATTTTCTTACCTTAAAATGTGGAAAGGTGAATTCTTTATACCTTTCTGCAGAAAATGATCTGGTTCAAATATTTTGTCAATTTCTTTTTTCATGGGTAGCAGGTTATATCTTGAATATTACTAAGTACACATGACATACTTCCTCTGTAATGAATTTTTATGGGGTAATTTATTATCCTGTCCGGCCTTTTGACCACACTATCAATGTGCTGTTAAAATCAATCACACCAGAACTTGATAACTCTGATGTATTTCCTTCCTTAAACTATTTTCTGTTTTACTTCGATAGGATTTGACTGCCATTGTCCTGACCAGAGCACCGGTGGTTTGTGCAGAGCCGGCACCTACTGCCCTGCAGGCGCCTCAGAACCAATCACATGTGATCCAGGTACGAAACCAATAGTTGCAAATTTGTAATAATTAATTTGTTATGTTCTTGATAAGAAAAGTACAAATAATAATTATACCCTCTTATTCCATCATTGTTAACTAAATGAATGCCTTTTGTTTGCTCCCTTTAACACTTGATTACTTTCGGGACTTCCTTCCATTGGTTTAAGAGACGATCCCGTCTTGTTTAGCCGACATCTATTTGCACCATTGCACATTGATTAAAGTTTGGTTTCTTTTTTGGCATTCAATTTAGCATCTAAGCAGAAGAGCATTGATCTGTGTTTTTTTCAAATTTGACTAAGTATAGTGATTTTGTTTTCATTTATACTGGGACTGCCATCAAGATATTGACTTCGGCTTTCCTCTATTTTTCAAAAATGGAAAAGTATAATTTTTCGATATTTTTGCATTTCTCTGACCGATAACATTATTTATTTTTATGCAGGGTCTTATTGTCGATACGACGAGCTGGCCAATGTGAGTGGACTTTGTACCCCTGGCTACTATTGCAGTGGGGGTACCATCCTACCCAACCCTGTTAATGAAACCAATGGAGACATCTGTCCTAAGGGACACTACTGCCCAGAAGGAAGTTATGCTCCTGAACCATGCCCACAAGGTAATTGGAGAAAATATATTTTTATTTTTAGTTGAAAATAAAGATGTGTGAATTGTCTTTATTGATTGGGTATGAACCCAAATAGTGTAGCAGTATTATATCTAAGAAATAATTATTGTCTTAGAGGATTATTTTGATAGTCAGGCATATCAATTTGTTGGATAAAGAACAAGCAGGAAAAAATAATTAAAGAAATTACTATCATGATATTTTTTGCATTTATTTTGAAGGAACTTTCTCCAACCGTTTTGCAAACCATCACCTCAATGACTGCCTACCCTGCACAGCTGGTAAATATTGCACTGGTTGGGGGCGGGCTCTACCTGACGATTACTGCGACGTTGGTTGGTTCTGTGAAGAGGGATCCACAGCAGCGCAACCAAACGGCAGCCAGTGTCTGGCAGGTCATTCATGCCCGCTCGGAAGTCCCACTCAAACACCTTGTCCAAGTGGGTACTACCAGCCCATTGTGGAGCAGGGAAGTTGTATTGAGTGTTCTGCTGGTGAGTGCCACTTCTTTTTACTCTCAGCTCCTTCACATCTAATCCTCTTGAAATAGGTTGATATAAATGTTTTTTTTAGGCATTGCTCAAAAAGCTTTGGTACATGAATTAGAAATGGAAGTTTTACTTCACTTGGTATGTTTTACTTATTTAAGGATAAGCAAAAGGTCATGTGTAATAGCTAGAGAATGTCTAGACATTTAGTAAAAAGATCTTAAGTTTTAACCTTAAATGTAGTATGAAGTTGTTTAAGTTTGTTCTGTCTTTTCAGCAGCATTTTGTATTTTCGTCTGGGACCAATATAAATAATTTTTAAAATGGGTGCATGTAATTCTGAATGGCTGAATGGCCATTACTTTCTATTAAGATTAATGATATACTCTTGTAAGTTTTACGAGTTTTAATTATAAAGATATATAAAATGAAGAAAACTCAATTTACTTCACAGGAAATAAAATTTGCTTGCTTTTTATTATATTCCAGGAATGTATTGTGATCAGAATGAAGCCATAGCTGAAGAACAGAGTGGTATTGGTGCACCGTCACATGGTGTGGTCACACCAAAGGATTGTCCTGCAGGTAGGTACCCACAATGATTTGTTAGTATGTGGTTGGTATTTGTTGGGTTGCATCAATAATTTGTAATTGAAATGAAAGTTATTTATTTTAAAGAACATGATGTCTATAATGCATGGAATATCTTCATGAACAAATTAAAGATTTACCTCACACCAGCACATGGAAAGTAGCTGAGAGGCTGAACCCTGGAGAGGTTTGATTAAAGGGGAGCAAGATTGTGGCTAAACAGTGCTGGTATCATTATTTGTTTCTTCATATATAAATGACAAGACAATTTGGCCACTTTGAGAACAAGTCTTTTCTCAAGGGAAAATCTATTGAAATGCTAAAATAAAGAGTCATTGTGTTCAATGTTGGAAATTGATTGCAAAATATATACAAGAAAAACCTATGTTTACTACATAGTTTTTCAAGACCAATTAAAAACAAAGTAACTAATAGGACATTATAATGATTTAAATGATCTAATGGGCATTCCCCTCACCGCTGGTAGCTAACCCATTGATATTCAACCTTTATACATGCAACAAACATGGATATTGATATTTAAATGTTTTTTTTGTTTGTTTGTAGGATTCTACTGTCAAATGGAACAGAAACAGCTCGTCAATTCCCTTGTCCGGTTGGGACTTACAGCAACACCACTAATCTTGAGAGTGAGGGTGAATGTAGACTTTGTGCAGAAGGTAACATTTTTTGCACCTTATATTTTGAATCATAGACATTTCTTTCTTTATCATCTGATGTACTTTCATAATGGCATTTTGATAGCAAACTCCACATCATCCAGCCCACCATTATGATCAAACCCACCATCCACAACCTCTCCCGTGTCGACAACGTTCACATTACCCACTTAGAATAGGTGACACCCACCTCACTCACTCCCACCTCCTTATAGGCTTCCCCCACCCCTCTGCAACAATTGCCATTACACCCTCACAGTCCATCAAGTCCTCCTTGCTTGCCCCCTGTACAACCTTTCCTCGCTCGCCACAACTCAATTGCCAAGCTCTTCCAGAAAAAAAACCTTCAATCCCCCTCTTTCTTTTTTTTTTTTTCACCCATGAACTTACTCTCTCAATCCCAGCTTTCTGGCTTTTAGTTCCTGTGTTTCTCTCAATTTCCTCCTGTTTTTTTTCTTTCTACCTCTGGAATGATCTAACCTCTCAGTCACAATTTGACCCTTGCTGTTGTGGTGCCATTAAGCCCTCATCAAACAAAGAAACAATCATCTGCATTCTATGAACAATGTCTCTGCAATTCTTCTTTTAAATTTTATTGTGTGGAAACAATATTTTGTTAAAGAAATTGTGAATGTTTTTAGGACTGGGTGCATTGTAATATGCAATAAAATACTTCAAAGTTTTTCCAAAGTGTATTTAATGTTCAGTACATGATTGTCTGTGTTTTTTCATGGTGTTGAAATGCTTTTTTTAATTGCTTAAGCCCAGAAAAAATTGGGAACAATTTGTTTATTTTTTTGTCATATAATTCTCTTGTAGGTGTTCCTGTTTGATGAAGCAAAAATTACCTAGTATCGTATAATCTTGAAAATAGATGATGGGTTGACAATTACAGCAAAACTTTAAATATTTAGTCCTGCTCTCCCACCCCCCTCTCTTTTGTTTTTTTACCCATTCACCTTCTTTCTCGATCCCAGCTTTCTGGCATTTAGTTCTTGTGTTTCTCTCAATCTCCCCTTGTTTTCTTTCTTTCATACCTATGGAATGATCGAACTTCTCGAGCACAATTTGACCATCGCTGTTGTAGTGCCGTTAAGCCCTCATCAAACAAACTTAATTTACTCTCTAGCACAAAACAAATTTGATAATAATGGTCATGCACGTTCGTAGAATACTTTTCACCGAAGTGGGAAAATCTGTAAAGTAAATTGAAGGAAATGTTCAACGTGATGAAATAAGAATGGGTACATTTGGGGATAAAGTAACTAAGAAATGGATACTTGAAGGTAATTAATAATTTATGCCAAAATACCTTTATGTTGTGATACCATTTGTGTACCCCCTCCCCTCTCACAGGTTATTATTGTGAAGCTGAAAATGTCACTCAACCAACTGGGGAATGTAATGCAGGTTATTACTGTATCCTTGGAGCAGTCACACCAACACCAGATCCAGCTGATTCCACAGGTGGGCCATGCTGGCAAGGAACCTATTGTCCATCGGGTACCACCTGGCCATTCAACTGTCCTAAGGGAACGTTTGGACACACTGAAAAACTGGCTGCTGAGGGTGATTGTACTGACTGCTGGCCGGGCTACTTCTGCTCTGAGGTAGGCTTGACCATGCCCAATGGAACTTGTGATGCTGGTGAGTTCACTGTCCTTTATGTTTTTAAATAAATGACTCATTTGAATATTCATGAGGCTGGTAATATACAAAATAAAGACATAAATAGTCACACAATACAAAAAATGTATTTTTTCTTGTGATTTTTAATTGTAAAGAATTTGTTGAATATTAGTTTACATGGCTTCTCATTTAAAATAATTATTAAAAAAATGTTTCTCAAAGAAAACTATATAAGAAATGCATTTATAATTTGTAATTTTCAGCTTGGATTTTTATTTTACCATTATGCGAACTTATGGGATTAAAGTATCAAGATGATTTGCACCATTGGGAACCATTGCGATCAAAGAAAGATTTCAAATTTTGATAGAGAAAGGGAAGCATGGAAGAACACAAAACCAAAACTACATTCCCTATTGTTTCTCCTATTGGCAATAATTGCTCTACCATCAATATCATATCTCCTTACCTTCTTCTCTCCTTTTCAACTTACTATGCCTTATACAATAGGCGGGATTTGATAACGGGGCAAGGAGTCACTTGCCCCCTCCCCCCTTACTTTTTTCAGAATTGTATTTCTTTTGTATGATGATTTTTGCATCTTAGCATGATTTTGTGGTTTTGCCCCCCCCCCCCCTTCTCTCCCACTTTTGGTAGGCATATCCTGCCCATGCCTTAGGGTACTTTAATTTAAATTTAAATCCCTCTTGTCACAAGATGACCATGCTGTTTGAAGGATTACTTCAGTAGTCAAGATAGTTTATCTTATATGAAAGAGGACTTTAAAAGAAACAGAATGTTGAAGAAACCATTTAAAAATCGTATTCCGTTAAGGAGATATTCAAGTTTAAAACTTTATCTTTTCATTGTAGAAATGACTGGTGTAGTAAGTCTACTATGGAATGTTGGCACCCTCACATTGGTATCCTCACATTCTTAACAATTGTTGATATATTTAAAAGAAAATATACTTAACTGTTTTCCTATTTCAATTATTTTCCCTGTTGGTATTTTCTTCAATTGGTTATTAAAAATTACTTAACTGTTTTCCTAATTCTGAAATTTTCTTCAGGTGGTAAATTTGTAATTCTGTTAGATTCTGTTTTACCAATCACCTGACATATCTTATGGTTTTTAAGCCTCACAATTGAATGACAAAATATGATAGAATGCATAAAGACTTTGAGGAATCTGAGGCAGTGACTTGACAACTAGTCTGATTTCAGTCATTTCTACACAAACCAAACTTCCTACCTCTAGAATGGTCTAACCTCTCAGGCACAATTTGACCCTCGCTGTTGTCGTGTCGTGAAGCCCTCATCAAACAAACAAACCAAACTTGAAGCTTAAATATCTCCTTCATGGAAAAAAGATTTTTGAATGCTTTCTTCACCATGTGTTTTTGTTTGTTTTTTTGAAGTCTTCTTTCATATAAGATGAACTTGCTTGACCCATGAACTAATCCTTTAAGGTGTCGTACAACAAAATGAAATGAACAATATTGAAATATGATTATTATTGCTTCAAGAAAATCGAAGATAAATTAGAAATCATCTTCTTCATTGTTTTCCAATAACTTTTCACTCAGGTCACTACTGCAGTGGACAAGCGATAAACCGCAACCCAGTAAATGATTCATACGGTGGTATTTGCTCTGTTGGTCACTACTGTCCAGAGGGAAGCTCAGGAGAAACAGCCTGTCCAGCAGGAACATTCCAGCCCTCGGAACGAATGACCAATGAAACAGCCTGTTTACCTTGCACCCCTGGAATGTACTGCAACAGCTCAGGACTTGCATCTGAATCTAGTCAGTACAAATATGTTTTTTTTGAGTAATTGAATGCTAAATTGATGGAATGTTACCAACCACATGTGACTAACTAGCGTACTTCAATTTTATATCTGCATTGCATTTAAAGTAAATGATCTGGCCATATATACTGAGGAGACTCGAGTTTCTATCATCTTTATAATATCTAAATGACAGCATCAAGAGGTGTGAGAATGTTTAAAGAGGAGGCTCGTCTTAATTAGTACATCTTTGGTCTCTGTAAAATTGAGGGATGCAGAGCTTTTATGTCACTTTTGGTTCTGGAACACACAAGATACCTGTCTGCACATGTGCATACATAGTGTTGTATGTGTGAAGATTTAATCGTAGTGTATAACGCTATAACGATCTCGGAAAACTTGTTTTGTCAACATATTTGTTAAAAAGGTGAAAGTGAAAATTTAGTAAGATAATATTACAATAGCAGTCACCAGATGAAAATTACAATGAGCAAAAAAAAAAAAAAAAAGCAAGATTTGATAAAAATGGTTCTGGTGGGATTCAAACCTTTGAACAACTGATGGTCAAAAAAATGTGAAAGCCATCGCCTTAAACAACTGGGCTACATCAAACGTTATCAATGCTTGGGGTTTGATTTAATATATGCCATGAAATAAGGGCCAACGAAACATGCAGCAATTGGTTGAAATTTCAAAAAATCAAACAATTTGAATCAAATTCTAAACATTGTGTCCATATAACTATTTCGCTTCTTTAACCCATGAGGAGTTTCACTGAAATGCCCATCAATTTTGAATGGAATTTTAGATACTCTCGTAAGCAACTTCTAGATCTTTCCTCATCATCAAACATCTTTACCTGTTAATTGGGATATAAATATGAAAAGATTTATAGGCTTTGCATGCTAATAAGAAGTACATCTGGGCTTTATGTATGATTATAATTAGATACCTAATTGAATTTCTGTATGATTGCTGCAAATGATACCTTTGAAATTTTGTAGTGGGTGAAACCAGCAGAAGAATTTCGGGACACCATGGAAGTTTTGGAGGCAACAGAAAAGGATTAAAGTTCATAATATAAATAATTATTCACCTTTTTGATAATCTCTATAAGAGGAAATTTAGAATATTTTGTTTCTTTTAATCATTTATAAAAAATTCTTTAAATTTCCAAAGAAAATATTCTTTCTCTCATCCATTTCCCATTTTTTTCTGAACATCATCAACAAACATCTATTGTTGCTCATTTTACTTTTTTATTCTCAGGTTTTTGCTATGAAGGTTTCTATTGCACCCTTGGCGCAAGTGTACCTGCCCCTCAAGATGGGTGACTGGGGACATCTGCCCCACGGGTGCCTTCTGTGTTGAAGGGTCCCCTGCATACTCTTTCTGTACTAATGGAACCTACATGAATCATACTGGAGCATCTGCCTGCTATGACTGTCCTGAGGGTATGCATCTTTTGTATCCCTTTAATAGTTGTGGTAACATTGTGAATATTAAATCCATTCAATTATTAGGCGTCAACTTGGAACTTTTATTAGTCAGGAAATTGTAAGATTTTTGTACTTGCTGGTGTTAGTAACTCCTTAATCTGAATTGCTCAATGTGGCATAATTCATTCTTTCATTATATCCAATCAGTGGTTTCGTTTTTAAAAACAGATTTATGAATGAATTCATCTCAATGTTGAGAAAACTTTTGATGACATTTAAAAAAAATTCTGATTCAGATTTTGGTTCTTGATTCTAGACAGTCAACGACATTCAGTTTTTTGTATTATGGAAATTACTTTAGTGGATATCTTCTGCTAATAAATATCTTTCTAATTTATAGTTTCTTTAAGAAAAATCAAAGCACTTTTCCGCCTTGGGCCACCCCTCTTCCTTCTGTCCACCTAGACCTCTCCACTTATAACAAATCAAAGCACAATCAAAGATAATACTGCTGCTCATCCAAGACATCACCCTCAGTAGCAGACTTCTGACCACTCATTGATATTTTCAATGTTTTCTCTGACTCAAAGGCTGTTCTTACTTCATTATAAAAAAAAATGCCCTTAAAAAAGTGTTCTTTTCTTCTGGAACCCAGCCATGTTGGCATCCCTGGCAATGACAGGGCTGATACAGCCGCTCCCATAAATTAATTCCCACCTCCTTATTGGTTCCCCAACCCCTCTGTAACAATTGCCACTGCATCCTTACAATCCATCACGTTCTCCTTGCTTGCCCCCTGTACAACCTTCCCAGAGCTTCTCTCGTGAGTTCTTCCAAAAAAATCCTCCAGATAAAATAGTCTCCTTCCTCCAGCATGCATCCTCTACAATCATATTTAATCCTCCTCTTCCACCCCTCTCTACTCTGTTTTTAGTTTTACCCATGCACCTCCTCTCTCGATCACAGCTTTCTGTGCTGAATTTCTCTCATTCCTCCCTGGTCGTCACTTCGGTTTTCAATTTTCCTTATTGATTGCAAGAATTCTGTTATGTTATTGATAACACATGTAGGCCTTTATGTTCGGTCCAGCAGATGTGTAATCAAATAACAATGCATATTTCTCGTGAGAAGTGACGTTCCCAGCTCGGCAGCGTTTGCTTCTGAATGTATATATGGGACAATACCTTTCCTTTAAATTTCCTCTGGCTGTCATGATATTATAATTCTGAAGTTTATCAAAAAATTACAAAAGTAGATAATTAATGTGGTATATTTTGTTGAAACTGTTTATAAAATTTCTATGGAGTATTTGCATTGTGATGACTCGTGCATTAAATCCCGCTCATGCAGGACCATGATTATTTGGTTTATTCCATTTTCAAAAAGGTAATTTTTTATTGAAGCTATAAAATACATGTAAACTGTTCTCGTTTTCAATCCTTTCAGTTGTTTTTTATGCATTTTAAACAATCTAACTTGGAAATTTATAAAAAGATTGGTGTTTTTGGCATCATGTTTATATGCGTATTTAATGCACAGTCAATCCATCACGTTCTCCTTGCTTGCCCCCTGTACAACCTCCCCAGAGCTTCCCTCGCTCCCCACAACTCAATTGCCGAGCTCTTCCAGAAAAACCCTCTAGATAAAATTATCTCCTTCCTTCATCATGCTTCCCTCTACAACCATATTTAGTCCTCCACTCCCACCCCCTCTATCTACTTTTTTTCTTCACCCATGCACCTCCTCTCTCGATCCCAGCTTTCTTGCTTTTAGTTCTTGTGTTTCTCTCAATCTCCCCCTATTTTCTTTCCTTCCTACCTATGGAATGATCTAACCTTTCAGGCACAATTTGACCCTTGCTGTCGTGGTGCCGTTAAGCCCTCATCAAACAAACAAAGGACTTTGCACTCGTGAATGGCTTTTCTAAAGTCGGACCCTTCTACTTGTGTCAAAGTCCTTTGCAATGTACATTAAATATGCATATTGGTTCCCCCCAACCCCTCTGTAACAATTGCCACTGCATCCTCACAATCCAACACGTTCTCCTTGCTTGCCCCCTGTACAACCTTCCCAGAGCTTCCCTCGCTCCCCACAACTCAATTGCTGAGTTCTTCCAGAAAAATCCTCCGGATAAAATGATCTCCTTCCTTCATCATTCCTCCCTCTACAACCATATTTAATTCTCCTCTTCCACCCCCTCTCTACTTTGTTTTTGTTTTACCCATGCACCTCCTCTCTCGATCACAGCTTTCTGGCTTTTGTTCTTGAATTTCTCTCATTCTCCCCCTGGTCTCTTTCCTTACTACCTCTAAAATGATCTGACCTCTCAGGCACAATTTGACCTTTGTTGTCATGGTGCCGTTAAGACCTCATTAAACAAACAAACAAACATAAACACTCTGCCTCAACATTATTCTTTATTTATTGCTCACAGTTTCTTCAGTTGGAATTAAATTCTGAATAAATGTACTCTAATCTTGACCTCTCTTTTTCATTTAAAGGTTATTATTGTGTAAATAGAGACCGAGCTGACCCATGCCTACCTGGCTACTACTGTCCAGCCAAAACTGGTGCAGACCTACAGATGTGTCCATCTGGGACATACAATCCCACCCAGGGTCTATATGAGGAGAGCCAGTGCCTGCAGTGTGACCCTGGGAAATATTGCCAGGTACCTGGGATGTCTGAGGTGACTGGGAATTGCTCAGCTGGATTCTACTGTGAATATGGTAAGTGTGAAAAAGAAGTATTTTGATGAAGTGGAAATTTGAACTTTAGCTTAGGATTTGACGGTGGTTCTTTATTCATAAAGCAGAGGATGTCTATTATATAAGCCTCTCTCCATCCTAGCTTTTAGTTTCCGTGTTTCTCTCAATCTCCCCCCTGTTTTCTTTCCTTTATAGCAATGGAATGATCTAACCTCTCAGGCACAATTTGACCCTCGCTGTCGTAGTGCCATTAAGCCCTAATCAAACAAACAAACAGTATAAACTTTAAGATGAGAAAAAGTGAAGAGAAATTGAATTAACAGAAGAGTGATGTTGGTTTCTGTAAACTTCCAACCACAAGTGAAATAGGAATTTAATTAATTAAATAACTACGTTCATGTGTATTAACTTAACCACTCTTTTGCATGTTCAATATGTGAACTCTATGAATCTCAACTAGTGTTAGCTACATTACTTACAAAGTAGACATTTGAGAGTGAATGAAGAGAATGAACAACAGTTACAGTTTTATCAGTGTCAGATTTTATTTTCACGTAAGTGTGAAGACCACCTTTAACAATTTACATAGCAAGGTTTAACGTCCCGAAAGCATCCAGTGCTGGACATTATATCAAGACGGCCACAGCCTTTGATAACCAGTTGTGAACTCACTGGTTGCAGACCCATCGGGATACGAACCCGGGACGTGCGGGTGAGAGGACAAAGCACTAACACCACGGAGGTCTACATCTCACTGTATAATATGGATATCAATGAAGACTAACCTAAAAATAGCATCATTTACAAAGAGTTCAATTATTAACTTTTTGATATTAAGATAAACAATGATTGAAATCACTTTTGGACAAGAATTTTTTTCTTCTTCATATTTTGTTCATATTATTTTAGAGTAAATACAACCCATACAATTTTTCTTGTCAGATTCTTTTCAGATGCTTTTCATCATTTTCATTTAATCTTTTATAGGTGTGAACATGGCAGAACCTACAGGTGGCCATACAGGGGTGGGTGGTGTCTGTCCAGTGGGGTCGTATTGCCCAGAGGGTTCACCCCTACCCCTGGGCTGCCCACCAGGGTATTACACAGACCTGGAACAGGAAAATGAGTGCACAGAATGCCCAGCTGGCTACTACTGCCTTGCTAATGCCACCACCTACCTGGATACTTTATGTCCGTCGGGTAAATATACTTCGGTTTGCTTTATTTTGATTGACTATTGATTGATTGATTATGTAATGCTAATGAGCAATAAGCTCCATTGTCTATATACAGGTTAGAAATATTGCTTGACCAGTAGCGGTAAAATCACTGACAAAAAAAAACTGTTTGGGCTTTTCTTTAGCTGCCATAACTTTAATTACTGCAGAATTATTGGTATAATATCTAAAAGGGTGTTCGCAAAACATCATTTAGTATTCGAGAAACTACACCAGTTATGTTGAAATTGACTTTTACCATGGTTTCTTGCTTAGTGCACAACTTTGAATGGGAGGAGGGAAGAGGATAGAGGATGCTAAAATTTGTTTTGCTGATTTTGATGCAAATATTTTAACCTCAATCATAACTTGTAGGTTCTTGTGGAAGTAGACTTTTTCATTTTTTCTAATCTCATTGTAGTTACGTGAGTTAATGACAATTGTCTAATACAAAGCTAGCATGCGTGCTTAGTATCAACAATAAAGATAACATTGAATCACCTCACTATTATCATACTGACAAAGAAAGTTTTCTTGCAGGATACTACTGTCCAGGTGGTACCAGGTATGCATATGAGTTCCCATGTCCGATGGGGTCATACAACCCAGTCAATGGCAGCCATGCGTATGATGATTGTTTGCCATGCCCACCAGGACAGTACTGTGAAAGTAAGAGTTCTCAATGTATTTAAGTTGTAACATTAGGATCCACATGAACAGATGATTTTGGTCATAATTTAGAAAAGATATGTGAATATAATGTGGTACCTAGATTATGTTGGTCATTATCTATTCAGTATTTATATATGATTTTAATTATTACATATATGGTGCACACATGCTCATCACTATGCATGGGCGGTGTTTGCCCATCGAAAGTGGGGAAGGGGGTACAAAGTCAGGAAATGAAATTTGCCTACCAAAAGTGTTGGGGAGAATCATAAAAACACAATAACATACACAAAAATCACCATACAAAAGATATAAAAAAAAGTGGGGAGAAAATGCCCCATTTGCACCCCAAATGCCCACCTATGTCACTATGAGGTACAGGGATAATGTTGATTATTTCCATATGGTATAGAAATAATGCTGTATCATAATCTATATTATGATGTTGTTGATTCACACCTATGTAATGCAGATATACTTTTCAAAATATGTGCTACAAATCAAGATAACACTATTGTGAAAAATCAGTTTGTGTTACTTTCCGCCACTGTATTTAATATTTTTTGCAATAAAGAGCAGGTATTAATGGTTGTTTTTTCTTTATGTGTATTTTAGCGGATGGTCTGAGTGCCCCAAGTGGTAACTGCAGTGCTGGCTGGTATTGCACAGGTGGTTCCTTCTCTGACCAACCTTTACCCTCGGATGTCAATGCAACTGACCTGTCCGAGTGCACCTGTCCACTAAGTAATTACACCGGTAAGTCCAGCTCATTTGAAGACATATTTAGAATTGAGACAAATTACTTTTGTTAATGATTCGTTGCTTGTCTTGATATTCCCCAGCCTTTCTGCCCCATCTTTTATATCCCTCTGACTATTAATCACATTCTCTTTGATTGTCCCTATTTAAGTGGCCAAGATTACTTGTATCTTAAACCACTTGCAGGGAAGAAGTCATTTTCACCCACATCTGCCTCAGTCACTCCTCTTTCACCCCTCTCTCACCTCTCTCACGCACTCCCATCTCCTTTCTGGCTCCCCTGCCCTTCTCTGCCCCACTTGTAACACCGAACTCTCCATCAAACTTATTCTCGTAACCTGTCCCCTTTACCTGAACTCCAGGTCTCTTCTCTCCTCACCCACCTCAATCTCAGATCTATTAAAAAACAATCCTTCATCCAACATTATCAACTTCCTCTGCAACAACAACCTATTTCACCATATCTAATCTTCCTTTCTCTTCCCTTCTGCACCTAACCTTACACACCCCTCTCTTTTCACCTTAATTTTTCTCCCAAATTCTCTCTCAATTCTCCATCTCTTCTCTGCCCTAACTCTTACAGCTTAATTTTTTAACACCCTCTTGGCACATTTGACTCTTGACTGTCACGGTGCCCTAAAACATCAAGAAATTAAACCTTAAACCACAAGCATACCATGATACCACCCACATCCTCAACTTCCTACAAAAAGCTGTTTATCATGAAATTAAATACCTACCCAAAATGCATTGCTCCTTCCACATCATCCATCTATGAGATTTTCTCCCTGTCTTCCCTTCTTTCTTTATCCTAAAATAATTTCCACATTGTTCATCATCTTATGATAAAATTGTTACCTTGTATATTTAATTTGACCATGATTATTCTGTAAAATCAAAACAAATCGTACCTTTTACCTGTCATGATATCTGTTAGGTGCTTAACATATTTTAAAGTCATTGTGTTAGTTGTTCTTTCAGCACATATTAGCATGGTAGGTTCAAATTTTGTCGACTCAAAACTTGATTGCAATCATTTTAATTAAGATTGAAAAATTATTGTTTGAAAAGACCCTAGAAGACTTTTAGAAAGTGCCTTTTTCACAATGATGATGAATTCATTGAAATTCATTGTGTCATTATAGAACCATTTCTTAAAAGAATGATCAATTCATTGAAATTTATTGTGTCATTATAGAACCATTTCTTAAGAGAATGTTGAATTCATTGAAATCCATTGTGTTATTATAGAACCATTTCTTAAAAGAATGATGGAATTCATTTAAATTCATTGTGTCATTATAAAACTATTTCTTAAAAGAATGATGAATTCATTAAAATTCATTGTCATTATAGAACCATTTTTTAAAAGAATGATAAATTCATTGAAATTTATTGTGTCATTATAGAACCATTTCTTAAAAGAATGATGAATTTATTGAAAATCATTTTGTCATTATAGAACCATTTCTTAAAAGAATAATGAATTCATTGAAATTCATTGTGTCATTATAGAACCATTTAAAAGAATGATAAATATATTGAAAATTCATTGTGTCATTATAGAATCATTTCTTAAACGAATGATAAATTTATCGAAATTCATTGTGTCATTATAGAACTATTTTGTAAAAGAATGATGAATTTATTGAAATTTATTGTGTCGTTATAGAACCATTTCTCAAAAGAATGATGAATTCATTGAAATTCATTGTGTCATTATAAAATTATTTCTTAAAAGAATGATGAATTTATTGAAATTAATTGTCATTATAGAACTATTTCTGAAAAGAATGATGAATTCATTAAAATCTATTGTGTCATTATAGAACTATTTCTTAAAAAAATGATGAATTCATTAAAATTTATCGTGTCATTATAGAGCTATTTCTTAAAAGAATAATGAATTCTTTTTGCAACTGACTCAAATATCAACCACCATGTGCTACATATGCCTAATTACCCAGCAGGGGTGCCAGGGAATCGTACAAAGTATGATCATCAATAATGGTCTCAACCAGGGTTTGCATTAGCAGCGCGATTGCGAGAAAAGCGCACTAAAACACGAAATCCCGCAATAAAAAGAAAGAAATGCGGAATGGTTGCGCAATTTTCCCGGGATAGATCCCGTACATAAATTCGTAGTAGTACACACGGCTTCAACACAGTGCCCAGACATGCTTGAGCAAGCTATGTGAGTAATATCAAATACGAGCAATCTTACTTGAATATTTCCACGTTAACAAAGTTTGTACAATATTTTCAAATATAAATACAAACAGTGTCCAAAAATATGAAAAAATACTGTTTTTTTCATCGCAAATTGGTGCAATAAAGTTTACAAAAATTCCAAAACGAAACGATAAACTTACGATGCGTTCATCATGTTACCTGTCTTGCTTGCCCTCTCCAGGACTGCCGGGTATTTTTCAAACGTTTATACATGGTTTACACATTAACCTCTCATTTGAATACCCTGTGGATTTTTTTCTTTTTTGTAAATTGATTCTAATCTGTAGATACAATTTTCAGGTGTATTTTAATATCAAAAAGGATTGGAATACATTCAACACATTTTGTACCCTAATAAAAAAAATCACCCTCTTGCAAGTTGTTCCACTTCCACATATTTTATTCAAAGTTCCAATTTTGCAGGTGCCTTGAAGATATATCAACTTATTACTTTTTGTTATGAATAAAACATTACAAATCACAACAGTCAATCTTAAGTGTTTTCTTTAATAAAAAGTTTTCTATCTGATATAAAAATGTTCTATAGAAAAACATGTTCCTTTTATAACTTGTGAAATCCCTACCAAAAAAAAATGATGGTAGGGATTTCCCTACCAAAAATCCAAAGCTAGTGCAAACCCTGGTCTCAACCATATCTAGTCCTCTTCCACTTCACTCTTTCTACTTTGTTTCTTTTCACCCATGCACCTCTCTTGATCCCAGCTTTCTGGCATTTAGTTCTTGTGTTTCTCTCAATCTCCCCTTGTTTTCTTTCCTTCCTACCTCTAGAATGATCTAACCTCTCAGGCACAATTTGACCCTCGCTGTCGTGTTGCCGTTAAGCCCTCATAAAACAAAATAAACTTCAATAAAGTGTTATTCTAAAACTGCACAATCAAATTATGAACCATCTTATTAGTGAAAATGGAGTTTAATTAACATCTGATAATCTTAGCATATTTGTCAAAATTTGCTGAGGTGGGTAAAATCTTATGAATAGTGCAGTGGTTGAAATTCAGGTCACTAACTATACTTGGAATACATGTTACCTTTGTGTACATGATGCCTGAAATCCCAGAGTATTTTGCAGTTCCCTTGTCTGCTTTTCAGCTTTGTGTCATATTTTGAATTTCTATTATTCAGGTGGTAAATGTTGGCCAGGTACTTATTGCCCAAGTGGTAGTCCGTACCCTGTTGGTTGTGATCCTGGAATGTACTGCGGCGATTATCTTCTTTATACTCCAGATGGACCATGTGATGCAGGTATGGTTATGAATATATTCATCATTAATTTAGTCATAACTTTTTCAATTTAAGCTTTTGTGGTCAGATTTTGGAATAATCTGCTCTCATTATTTCATTATCATCAGTCATTATGTAAATATTCTGACTGTCCTGGTGCTGTTAATAAACATCAACAAACCAAACCATTATGTAAATAAGTATTTTGGTGTGGTAACTTTATTCTACACAATTGATAACAATTAAGGTTATGAATATTCATCTCTTATTTAAATATAAAAATAACTTTATTTCATCTAAGTTATAATGCAGCAGTTGAGGTGAAGAATAATCTGGTGTTATTTTATGGAACGTTTTTGTCACTGAAAAATAAAATTAACTGACATACCACTAAATTAATGTTGAATTATAGATTTAATCAAAGTTGTTAATTTGCAAAAAAATGGGTTGTGTAAGAGACTCAAATTATAAGCAGCATACAATTCCCTCGACTCTATATGCTGGAGAAACTCTTACATACTGTCTCCCATTAGGTGAACTTGCTTTGATGTACTCTGATTGGTTACTTTACCATGGATACTGTCAATCAGAAAACATTGTCCTTCTCATGTACATAAGCAACAAAACCAGCATAGCAACAGAACATTGTGAATTGTTTGTCTATGGCGACTATCAGACTTTTGTGATGGCCTTCCATACCCTTGTCCAGCATACAGATCTTAAAGAAGACATTAAGTCTGACATAATCCCTATTTCATAAGATAGAATTAAAGATAATGAAGCTTCTGACCAAGTTTCATACCTTCTGAAGCAACCTAACACATTTTTGTAATTATTATTCAACTTAAATGCTGCTACACAATATTACCATGGGAGCTGCCATTTTGATTTCAAAACTTGTAGATTATGATGTCATCAACCCAGCAGGATGTTAAAATGCTTTGTATTTCTTTACAATCTATCTCACATTTTCTAGCTTATGAAAAATTGTTTTATTTTGTATGGGTCAAGGACCTTTTTGTGTACACATGAAATTATCAAAACATGCTCTTAAAACTTTTGTGTCACATCATTTTGGAATAAAAACTTTAATCAATTTTATAAAACAAATACATTATAATCCTTTATGTCTCTGTTGGGAAAATTATGTCACCATGCACAAGATTTCAATACAGAATTGAACAAATTAGCAGCCTCCATGTATTTTCTTCAAACGTGGATAACTTGAGATAGGAATAAGATTTTGACTTGGTGTTTTTGGTGGCTGGTTTAGATTGTTATCCTCTATTATGTTAGACTTTATGTTGCCTTTAATATCCTGCCCACTTGTAGGGGTAATCTTTTTCAAGAATTTTGATATTGTCTTTCCTATGTTGCCCTGTTGTGTATTGAGGATGACAATTTATTTACTGTTCTTTGTATTTTCAAAGGTTATTACTGTGATGGCAATGCATCTCAGCCTGACCCACCTGATAGAGTCTGCCCACAAGGAACCTACTGTGAACAGGGATCAGCCACGCCCACTCCGTGTCAAGCAGGAACCTTTGCCAATACCTCAGGTTTGTCATCATTCTCAAGTAACACAATACAATTGCCAAAGTATGCATTGTTTTAGCAACCCTTGGCCATATAGTGTTGGGACATTGTTTTTTTGTTTTTTTATATATTTTTTTCAAATCATGTGATTGCTCATTTAACATGAGAATATGCATAAAAATTAGATATGACCTTTAATTTTTTAGTGGTAAATAAAACATATTCTTGTGTATAAAAAGATTGCACACGTTCTTACTCAAGTGATATTAATGAAGACTGAAGTGAAAGTTTAAAGCATTTTCTTTTAAATTGCTGAAAGTAACATCTTGTTTGTTAATTGTTTCTTAACAGTTGATAAAAACAAACTGAAAAAAAAAAAAAAAAGCTCAAGTATGAAAATCCTACTTGTTCCTATAATCTATTCCTTTTAATATGTAGTAAGACCTGAGATAATGTATACTTTATGGTTGTACGGAACTTAGTAAGCTGGTTTACATGGTCAGCAACCTACAACCAAAAAGATCACAAAGACAGTAGCAGCTAAAATCCAAGCAGTTGTTTTAATGTTTTTCCCCCGGGGGGAGCATTTCATACTAAAAGTGGTAGGGTGTACCGAAAAACATACCCGCAGTATGACAGATTTGTTGGTAACTGCAGTATAAAACTATACAATTTTGATACCCGCAGTATGAAAGAAGTCAATTTTGATACCTGCAGTATGGGAATTCAATGAAAATATTGTAAAAATGGACCAGCAGTACAAAATTAACACAGTAAAACCTAATTTTTTGGGAACTGCACTACGAAAATGATGAAGAATTTTTTTTTTTTTGATATATAAAAAAAAGCAAATTTATTTAAAAAAAATTATAGTACACCTGCACTACAAAAATGGTGCAAAAAAAGGCACGTGCTTGGGCGGCACATATACATATACGTCACATATTGAAATGCCCCTCCCCCCTTCCCTCCTGGGTTTTTCCATACCTGTGTGTGCAATTGATGCATTACATCATTCCTAAGACATAAGAGCTAATAAGTTAAAACTTTTTCTCCCATCAGGAAATATTGACCCTGCAGACTGTCTATCATGCACCCCAGGCAAATACTGCTCAGGACCTATGAATGTGGTACCCACTGATGACTGTGACAGAGGGTACTATTGTCCTCAGGGACAACAGACAGCTACACCATCAGAGTACAACTGTACTATTGGTCACTACTGCCCCACAGGTAGCCCTGACCCCACCCCTTGCCCATCAGGGGAGTACCAGGATCAGGAGGGTCAGTGGGAGTGTAAGGATTGTCCATCCTCATAGTAAGTGTCTGATCATCATGTTTTCAGCAGGGGTGGGTAAAAATAAAAATAAATCTCATAATGAAATTTGTGATATGATTTGATGAACTTTTTCTACAGTGCTTGCCACTTTTAAATATAGGTAAAAGAGATTTAGAAAAATTGTATTAAGAACTAATCTCATTTTTTTTCATCAGAATATCCTTATTAGGCCACAATGCTTTGAAAATAAATTTTGAAAAGATTGTAAAATATACTTTACAGTTACAATTTCAGGAAATGTTATATTTTGAGCTAAATTGCTCAAATCTGCAGTACATTTCATGGTTTACCCTTTATTGTAAAGGGTTTTTGAATATGACTATATAAAACAATTGTTATGAAAAATACTCATTATTATTGATTATTATTATCATTATTATCATTAATATTATTATGAATTTTTATATAATTATCATTATTATTAATAATAATAATAATAATACTAATATTAATAATATTATCAATAATAATAAGTAGTAGTAGTAGTAGTAGTAGTAGTAGTAGTAGTAGTAGTAGTAGTAGTAAGTAGTAGTAGTAGTAGTAGTTGTTGTAGTTGTAGATATAGTATTAGAAGTAGTAGTAGTAGTAATTATGTAGTAGTAGTAATTATTATTAGTAGTATTATCTATTTTTTAATATTTTATTTTCATTCTTAGATGAATTACTTCATTGGTAAAACTACTTGCTTTAAGTTTCTTTGACTCATTTCCTTGTTTCTCTCATTGATAGTTACTGTGATGCGACAGAAGCAGCCATTGATTTTGGTGTTTCGAGTCATGGTGTTGTGGTACCCACAGAATGCCCAGCAGGCTCATACTGCCCTTCAAGAAGTGAGAGTGCTACCCATTACCTATGCCCTGAGGGCTACTTGAGCAACCGCACCTTGCTGCAAAATGAGGGGCAGTGTCAGCCATGTCCTGGTGGTACATACTGTGACAGTCAAGGTATGTCAAGCATTCACGTTATGAAATCATCGAGATCAATTGTAACGCTGTTGCTGACATTGCAACGTAACATGCATATCCTCCATTAACTTAATCGTAGCATATAGAAATTAAAGCTCAATCATTTAGCTTGGGGAGGGATCTTTCTCTTGTCAGTCTCATCAGTCAATCAGTCTCCTTGTTTCATTTAACCTTTCTAAGAACGGAAATAGGCCACGCCCACCATAGCAATGCAGTAACTAGGTGGGGCAAGCAAACCTTAAATTCACAATTAATCATGCATGACCAACGCATTGACATTTAGATGTTCATGTGGCCTGCTGTAAGTTTTGATCCATTTATTGCACTTCTCCAGATCTTTAAGAGTTTTTAGCAGAAGGAATAAACAAAATTCTGTTTACTAATCATTCTGGGTAACAGGAATCTGATTAAAAAAGCCCGTAGTGGGCACGGCTCGTAGGTGCAATTTTTCTTCACCATCTTGTTGTTGCTCAGTCTGTGTATGCAGAAATTTGTTTTGTGCAGTATATTGCATGGACTGCATGAGCGCATGCTGCTAGCTAGCTGTACTGTACCAGTACTGTGTAGGATGTTTGCCCCACTTAGTTACGCAGATTTTGTTGCTAGGTATATTCATGCGGTGATTGGTTGAAAAAGCTGTCAATCATCTAACATAAAAAGGTTAATTACTGATCAATTAATATCTATTCAAGTCTTTTGAGAATTTCTTCTGTTTTTTTATCTGTGTGTAATTAAAATGTGGTTAAACAAGACTTCAGTATTTCAACCTTTATCCTCCAATTCAAAGATTGTGATTTCTACAATTATTTTGGTATCAATTCATAAACATTTATCTAATTCTGCTCACGTCAACATTAAAAGATTTGCATACATTGAAAGAAATATCAGATATGACAAGAGAGACTTAGGAGAACAATAAACTCTGAAGCTAGCTAGTGCTCTCCTTTACAAAATTTGAAGTTACAATATCAAAACAAGCTTGCTGTACTTGCAGTAAAAATGTAAGTGTTAGTTGCTGTAGAGTGACTTTGACTATTTTTACATCTGTTTGATTCCCCATAGGACTTACTACGTACTCTGACCTGTGTGATGCTGGCTATGTGTGTGTATCTGCTGCCAACAACTCAAGACCCACGGATGGAGTGACCGGTTATGAATGCCTCCCTGGCTATTACTGTCCCAAAGGATCTGACCAGGGCATCAAGTGCCCCGTTGGTACCTTCAGCAATGAGACAGGGCTGGAAAATGTCACGGAATGTCAGGATTGTACTCCTGGATACTACTGCCAGACAGAAGGTAAAATTATTAGTGTTGCATGGGCACAAATCTATTTGTATTATATTTGTGTCTTTAATGTCATTTTGTTCAGCATGATTTTCATCAAGCTTGCAGTTCTGTAAATTTAATTTGGTTCTTTGAGAAGTTTTTGCCATTGTTAGGCCTTATGAAGGCTAAGGCTCTTATGAAGGTAGCCGTCATGTTCGTCGTAGAGCCTACATCAGGATTTTATTTTTAAATGCATATTCAAAGTTAAAAGAATGGAGAAAGTAAGAATTGGTAAAATTCAAACTTTGCTGCTTTAAATTTTTGTGCAGGCACAATTTGACCCTCGTTGTGGTGGTGCCGTTAAGACCTCATCAAACAAACAAACAAACTGAGATTGATTAAGATATTTATTTTGGGTTATTTCTCAAGTTATTTTTTAAGTGAAATTTGAGAAACTGTAGATCTGTTATATCTTGTTATGATCTGATACTATACGTTATCTTCAAGAGTGTCAGGCATCTTTCATAAATGATTCCCTTGCGTACCTTCCACCTTCATCTTTGTAGCATGCAATTCATAAGGCTTCTAATTGCCCCAGCTTTTTAAAACACATGGAAAATTGTCCATGTAGTCAGGAATATGTGTGAAGTTGTAGAGAAACGTTATAATAGTGTGTTGGCTTGAATTGTGATAATTGCTATTTGGTATCTCGTGGGACTTTATCTATACATTCTATATAAGCCTTCAAATAGCAACAAACTCCATGTTATCCAGCCCACAATCCCGATCAAATCCACCATCAACAACCTTTCTCGTATAGACAACGTTCATATTACCCGTCTTAGAATTGGTCACACCCACCTCACTCCTCCCACCTCCTTATTGGTTCCCCCAACCCCTCTGTAACAATTGCCACTGCATCCTCACAATCAACACGTTCTCCTTGCTTGCCCCTGTACAACCTTCCCAGAGCTTCCCTCGCTCCCCACAACTCAATTGCTGAGTTCTTCCAGAAAAATCCTCCAGATGAAATAATCTCCTTCCTTCAGCATGCATCCCTCTACAACCATATTTAATTCTCCTCTTCCACCCCCTCTCTACTTTGTTTTTGTTTTACCCATGCACCTCCTCTCTCGATCACAGCTTTCTGGCTTTTGTTCTTGAATTTCTCTCATTCTCCCCCTGGTCTCTTTCCTTACTACCTCTAAAATGATCTGACCTCTCAGGCACAATTTGACCTTCGTTGTCGTGGTGCCGTTAAGACCTCATCAAACAAACAAACAAATTAGCACATATAAACCATAAATAGGAAATTTCATAAATAAATTATGATAGATTTTTAAGACAAAATTACACTTTTAATTCCTTTAGGTTTAACTGGACCCACAGAAAAATGCCTAGCAAGTCATTACTGTACCCTGGGTGCCATTAACCCCAACCCCTTGAATGAAACCTATGGTGACACCTGCCCAGCAGGCAGGTACTGTCCAGAGGGCACCTGGAATCCTGTTGAATGCCCCATTGGTACCTACCTACCATTGACCGGTCAAGATGAAGAAAGTGATTGTCTCAACTGCCCTGGTGGAAAATTCTGTGACACACCTGGACAAACCAATTACACTGGTGAGTAAGATTTCTTTTATAGCTCTATCTAAAATATTTATATCAAGTTACTCTTAATAAATTTTAAGCGCTTTTAGCCTTTTTAGGGAAAAGTGCACATTATATACTTGTTGTAATATAATTATATGTGTAGCTTTGAGGCTGTTTTGACTCTTGACACTTAGACATCGTTGATATGCTTTGTATGTGTATCTTATTATTATTGTACCTAGTTGCCTAATTAAGAAAACCAGTAAGAATTTCTCAATTCTGATCAGATTATTTTGTAGTTTTATATGATGATTGAGATTGACACGATACACTAAGACTGAAGATGACAATTTCTTGTTTACTTTATTATCTGTTGACAAACATATATTAAAAAAACATCTAAGGCAGATTTAAACTTTATCCTTAACTAGATGGCTTCCGTCAGCTGAAGACTAACATACAGTTCAACAAACAAACAAATCAGAAAGCTCATCAGAATTCAGAATGTCATTAAATACTTTCTCTTATTTCATTGTACACCTATACAAAATAATGAAAAGTTGAATTAAAAGTGTGAATGAATTTTTTCTTGAAGATTTGTGTGAGCCTGGCTTTTATTGCGTAAGTGGTGCCAACAATTCTTCACCAACCGATGGTGTTACGGGCGATGAATGTCCTGCTGGCGCATACTGTGAACGAGGAAGCAGTACATACCTGCCATGTGATGATGGTAAAAACCAATATTTCACTCATATTTGTTTTAATTTTTTTCAATTTTACTGTATCCTTAACACACTAGGAGCATTAACAACAAAATAGTATAATAATTTGCCTTGACCAAAATATTTAAAAATGTGAGAGAATATATTAATAACGTAGGGAAACAAGCTTAGCAATACACAATAGAAGTCATTAAGGAATTAAGAAGTTTTGATTGAGTGTTTCTTTATTCTTGTGGGACCTTGTAAACATTTTACATCTTTGGTAAAGTTATTCGTATGTAGTGTAAGCTTTGTTTACTCTTTTAGCAATTGGTATATACTTTTATGTACTATTTTAGTAATTTGCATGTACTGTTTTATGTAATATTTTAGTAGTTTGTTTTTAGTGTTTTATGTACTATCTCTAATAATTTGTATACATTGTAGTAATGTACTGTTTTATGTACTATTTTTGTAGTAATTTGTAGTCCTGTTTATGTACTATTTTGATAATTTCTTTATATTGTAGCAATTTGTATGTAATGTTTTATGTACTATTTTAGCAATTGGGATATACTATTTTATTTACTATTTTAGTAATTTGTAGGTACTGTTTTAGACAAGAAATATCTATGAATCCTCAATGATGTGCAGCATAAGTTTGGAGTGGGTTGGTGGCTTTCATCCTCAATGATGTGCAGCATAAGTTTGGAGTGGGTTGGAGGCTTTCATCCTCAATGATGTGCAGCATAAGTTTGGAGTGGGTTGGTGGCTTTCATCCTCAATGATGTGCAGCATAAGATGTTGCAGCATAAGTTTGGAGTGGGTTGGTGGCTTTCATCCTCAATGATGTGCAGCATAAGTTTGGAGTGGGTTGGTTTTCATCCTCAATGATGTGCAGCATAAGTTTGGAGTGGGTTGGTGGCTTTCATCCTCAATGATGTGCAGCATAAGTTTGGAGTGGGTTGGGAGGCATAATGTTTGTTTGGAGTGGGTTGGAGGCTTTCATCCTCAATGATGTGCAGCATAAGTTTGGAGTGGGTTGGAGGCTTTCATCCTCAATGATGTGCAGCATAAGTTTGGAGTGGGTTGGAGGCTTTCATCCTCAATGATGTGCAGCATAAGTTTGGAGTGGGTTGGAGGCTTTCATCCTCAATGATGTGCAGCATAAGTTTGGAGTGGGTTGGAGGCTTTCATCCTCAATGATGTGCAGCATAAGTTTGGAGTGGGTTGGTGGCTTTCATCCTCAATGATGTGCAGCATAAGTTTGGAGTGGGTTGGAGGCTTTCATCCTCAATGATGTGCAGCATAAGTTTGGAGTGGGTTGGAGGCTTTCATCCTCAATGATGTGCAGCATAAGTTTGGAGTGGGTTGGTGGCTTTCATCCTCAATGATGTGCAGCATAAGTTTGGAGTGGGTTGGAGGCTTTCATCCTCAATGATGTGCAGCATAAGTTTGGAGTGGGTTGGTGGCTTTCATCCTCAATGATGTGCAGCATAAGTTTGGAGTGGGTTGGTGGCTTTCATCCTCAATGATGTGCAGCATAAGTTTGGAGTGGGTTGGAGGCTTTCATCCTCAATGATGTGCAGCATAAGTTTGGAGTGGGTTGGTGGCTTTCATCCTCAATGATGTGCAGCATAAGTTTGGAGTGGGTTGGAGGCTTTCATCCTCAATGATGTGCAGCATAAGTTTGGAGTGGGTTGGAGGCTTTCATCCTCAATGATGTGCAGCATAAGTTTGGAGTGGGTTGGTGGCTTTCATCCTCAATGATGTGCAGCATAAGTTTGGAGTGGGTTGGAGGCTTTCATCCTCAATGATGTGCAGCATAAGTTTGGAGTGGGTTGGAGGCTTTCATCCTCAATGATGTGCAGCATAAGTTTGGAGTGGGTTGGTGGCTTTCATCCTCAATGATGTGCAGCATAAGTTTGGAGTGGGTTGGAGGCTTTCATCCTCAATGATGTGCAGCATAAGTTTGGTGGGTTAGTGGCTTTCATCCTCAATGATGGGTTTGGAGTGGGTTGGTGGCTTTCATCCTCAATGATGTGCAGCATAAGTTTGGAGTGGGTTGGTGCTTTCATCCTCAATGATGTGCAGCATAAGTTTGGAGTGGGTTGGTGGCTTTCATCCTCAATGATGTGCAGCATAAGTTTGGAGTGGGTTGGTGGCTTTCATCCTCAATGATGTGCAGCATAAGTTTGGAGTGGGTTGGTGGCTTTCATCCTCAATGATGTGCAGCATAAGTTTGGAGTGGGTTGGTGGCTTTCATCCTCAATGATGTGCAGCATAAGTTTGGAGTGGGTTGGTGGCTTTCATCCTCAATGATGTGCAGCATAAGTTTGGAGTGGGTTGGTGGCTTTCATCCTCAATGATGTGCAGCATAAGTTTGGAGTGGGTTGGTGGCTTTCATCCTCAATGATGTGCAGCATAAGTTTGGAGTGGGTTGGTGGCTTTCATCCTCAATGATGTGCAGCATAAGTTTGGAGTGGGTTGGTGGCTTTCATCCTCAATGATGTGCAGCATAAGTTTGGAGTGGGTTGGTGGCTTTCATCCTCAATGATGTGCAGCATAAGTTTGGAGTGGGTTGGTGGCTTTCATCCTCAATGATGTGCAGCATAAGTTTGGAGTGGGTTGGTGGCTTTCATCCTCAATGATGTGCAGCATAAGTTTGGAGTGGGTTGGTGGCTTTCATCCTCAATGATGTGCAGCATAAGTTTGGAGTGGGTTGGTGGCTTTCATCCTCAATGATGTGCAGCATAAGTTTGGAGTGGGTTGGTGGCTTTCATCCTCAATGATGTGCAGCATAAGTTTGGAGTGGGTTGGTGGCTTTCATCCTCAATGATGTGCAGCATAAGTTTGGAGTGGGTTGGTGGCTTTCATCCTCAATGATGTGCAGCATAAGTTTGGAGTGGGTTGGTGGCTTTCATCCTCAATGATGTGCAGCATAAGTTTGGAGTGGGTTGGTGGCTTTCATCCTCAATGATGTGCAGCATAAGTTTGGAGTGGGTTGGTGGCTTTCATCCTCAATGATGTGCAGCATAAGTTTGGAGTGGGTTGGTGGCTTTCATCCTCAATGATGTGCAGCATAAGTTTGGAGTGGGTTGGTGGCTTTCATCCTCAATGATGTGCAGCATAAGTTTGGAGTGGGTTGGTGGCTTTCATCCTCAATGATGTGCAGCATAAGTTTGGAGTGGGTTGGTGGCTTTCATCCTCAATGATGTGCAGCATAAGTTTGGAGTGGGTTGGTGGCTTTCATCCTCAATGATGTGCAGCATAAGTTTGGAGTGGGTTGGTGGCTTTCATCCTCAATGATGTGCAGCATAAGTTTGGAGTGGGCTTTCATCCTCAATGTTGTTTGTGGCTTTCATCCTCAATGATGTGCAGCATAAGTTTGGAGTGGGTTGGTGGCTTTCATCCTCAATGATGTGCAGCATAAGTTTGGAGTGGGTTGGTGGCTTTCATCCTCAATGATGTGCAGCATAAGTTTGGAGTGGGTTGGTGGCTTTCATCCTCAATGATGTGCAGCATAAGTTTGGAGTGGGTTGGTGGCTTTCATCCTCAATGATGTGCAGCATAAGTTTGGAGTGGGTTGGTGGCTTTCATCCTCAATGATGTGCAGCATAAGTTTGGAGTGGGTTGGTGGCTTTCATCCTCAATGATGTGCAGCATAAGTTTGAGTGGGTTGGCTTTCATCCTCAATGATGTGCAGCATAAGTTTGGAGTGGGTTGGTGGCTTTCATCCTCAATGATGTGCAGCATAAGTTTGGAGTGGGTTGGTGGCTTTCATCCTCAATGATGTGCAGCATAAGTTTGGAGTGGGTTGGTGGCTTTCATCCTCAATGATGTGCAGCATAAGTTTGGAGTGGGTTGGTGGCTTTCATCCTCAATGATGTGCAGCATAAGTTTGGAGTGGGTTGGTGGCTTTCATCCTCAATGATGTGCAGCATAAGTTTGGAGTGGTTGGTGGCTTTCATCCTCAATGATGTGGCATAAGTTTGGAGTGGGTTGGAGGCTTTCATCCTCAATGATGTGCAGCATAAGTTTGAGTGGGTTGGTGGCTTTCATCCTCAATGATGTGCAGCATAAGTTTGGAGTGGGTTGGTGGCTTTCATCCTCAATGATGTGCAGCATAAGTTTGGAGTGGGTTGGTGGCTTTCATCCTCAATGATGTGCAGCATAAGTTTGGAGTGGGTTGGTGGCTTTCATCCTCAATGATGTGCAGCATAAGTTTGGAGTGGGTTGGTGGCTTTCATCCTCAATGATGTGCAGCATAAGTTTGGAGTGGGTTGGTGGCTTTCATCCTCAATGATGTGCAGCATAAGTTTGGTGGCTTTCATCCTCAATGATGTGCAGCATAATTTGATGGTTGGGTGGCTTGGTGGCTTTCATCCTCAATGATGTGCAGCATAAGTTTGGAGTGGGTTGGTGGCTTTCATCCTCAATGATGTGCAGCATAAGTTTGGAGTGGGTTGGTGGCTTTCATCCTCAATGATGTGCAGCATAAGTTTGGAGTGGGTTGGTGGCTTTCATCCTCAATGATGTGCAGCATAAGTTTGGAGTGGGTTGGTGGCTTTCATCCTCAATGATGTGCAGCATAAGTTTGGAGTGGGTTGGTGGCTTTCATCCTCAATGATGTGCAGCATAAGTTTGGAGTGGGTTGGTGGCTTTCATCCTCAATGATGTGCAGCATAAGTTTGGAGTGGGTTGGTGGCTTTCATCCTCAATGATGTGCAGCATAAGTTTGGAGTGGGTTGGTGGCTTTCATCCTCAATGATGTGCAGCATAAGTTTGGAGTCCTCAATGGGTTGGTTGGCTTTCATCCTCAATGATGTGCAGCATAAGTTTGGAGTGGGTTGGTGGCTTTCATCCTCAATGATGTGCAGCATAAGTTTGGAGGGTTTCATCCTCAATGGTTGGTGGCTTTCATCCTCAATGATGTGCAGCATAAGTTTGGAGTGGGTTGGTGGCTTTCATCCTCAATGATGTGCAGCATAAGTTTGGAGTGGGTTGGTGGCTTTCATCCTCAATGATGTGCAGCATAAGTTTGGAGTGGGTTGGTGGCTTTCATCCTCAATGATGTGCAGCATAAGTTTGGAGTGGGTTGGTGGCTTTCATCAATGATGTGCCTCATAAGTTTGATGGGTTGCAGCTTTCATCCTCAATGATGTGCAGCATAAGTTTGGAGGGTTGGTGGCTTTCATCCTCAATGATGTGCAGCATAAGTTTGGAGTGGGTTGGTGGCTTTCATCCTCAATGATGTGCAGCATAAGTTTGGAGTGGGTTGGTGGCTTTCATCCTCAATGATGTGCAGCATAAGTTTGGAGTGGGTTGGTGGCTTTCATCCTCAATGATGTGCAGCATAAGTTTGGAGTGGGTTGGTGGCTTTCATCCTCAATGATGTGCAGCATAAGTTTGGAGTGGGTTGGTGGCTTTCATCCTCAATGATGTGCAGCATAAGTTTGGAGTGGGTTGGTGGCTTTCATCCTCAATGATGTGCAGCATAAGTTTGGAGTGGGTTGGTGGCTTTCATCCTCAATGATGTGCAGCATAAGTTTGGAGTGGGTTGGTGGCTTTCATCCTCAATGATGTGCAGCATAAGTTTGGAGTGGGTTGGTGGCTTTCATCCTCAATGATGTGCAGCATAAGTTTGGAGTGGGTTGGTGGCTTTCATCCTCAATGATGTACATGCAGTAAGTTTGGTGGGTTGGTGGCTTTCATCCTCAATGATGTGCAGCATAAGTTTGGAGTGGGTTGGTGGCTTTCATCCTCAATGATGTGCAGCATAAGTTTGGAGTGGGTTGGAGGCTTTCATCCTCAATGATGTGCAGCATAAGTTTGGAGTGGGTTGGTGGCTTTCATCCTCAATGATGTGCAGCATAAGTTTGGAGTGGGTTGGTGGCTTTCATCCTCAATGATGTGCAGCATAAGTTTGGAGTGGGTTGGAGTGGCTTTCATCCTCAATGATGTGCAGCATAAGTTTGGAGGTTGGTTGGTGGCTTTCATCCTCAATGATGTGCAGCATAAGTTTGTGGGTTGGTGGCTTTCATCCTCAATGATGTGCAGCATAAGTTTGGAGTGGGTTGGTGGCTTTCATCCTCAATGATGCAGCATAAGTTTGGAGTGGGTTGGTGGCTTTCATCCTCAATGATGTGCAGCATAAGTTTGGAGTGGGTTGGTGGCTTTCATCCTCAATGATGTGCAGCATAAGTTTGGAGTGGGTTGGTGGCTTTCATCCTCAATGATGTGCAGCATAAGTTTGGAGTGGGTTGGTGGCTTTCATCCTCAATGATGTGCAGCATAAGTTTGGAGTGGGTTGGTGGCTTTCATCCTCAATGATGTGCAGCATAAGTTTGGAGTGGGTTGGTGGCTTTCATCCTCAATGATGTGCAGCATAAGTTTGGCATAAGTTTGGGTTGGTGGCTTTCATCCTCAATGATGTGCAGCATAAGTTTGGAGTGGGTTGGAGGCTTTCATCCTCAATGATGTGCAGCATAAGTTTGGAGTGGGTTGGTGGCTTTCATCCTCAATGATGTGCAGCATAAGTTTGGAGTGGGTTGGTGGCTTTCATCCTCAATGATGTGCAGCATAAGTTTGGAGTGGGTTGGTGGCTTTCATCCTCAATGATGTGCAGCATAAGTTTGGAGTGGGTTGGAGGCTTTCATCCTCAATGATGTGCAGCATAAGTTTGGAGTGGGTTGGAGGCTTTCATCCTCAATGATGTGCAGCATAAGTTTGGAGTGGGTTGGTGGCTTTCATCCTCAATGATGTGCAGCATAAGTTTGGAGTGGGTTGGTGGCTTTCATCCTCAATGATGTGCAAAGTTTGGAGTGGGTTGGTGGCTTTCATCCTCAATGATGTGCAGCATAAGTTTGGAGTGGGTTGGTGGCTTTCATCCTCAATGATGTGCAGCATAAGTTTGGAGGGGTTGGTGGCTTTCATCCTCAATGATGTGCAGCATAAGTTTGGAGTGGGTTGGTGGCTTTCATCCTCAATGATGTGCAGCATAAGTTTGGAGTGGGTTGGTGGCTTTCATCCTCAATGATGTGCAGCATAAGTTTGGAGTGGGTTGGAGGCTTTCATCCTCAATGATGTGCAGCATAAGTTTGGAGTGGGTTGGTGGCTTTCATCCTCAATGATGTGCAGCATAAGTTTGGAGTGGGTTGGTGGCTTTCATCCTCAATGATGTGCAGCATAAGTTTGGAGTGGGTTGGTGGCTTTCATCCTCAATGATGTGCAGCATAAGTTTGGAGTGGGTTGGGCTTTCATCCTCAATGATGTGCAGCATAAGTTTGGAGTGGGTTGGTGGCTTTCATCCTCAATGATGTGCAGCATAAGTTTGGAGTGGGTTGGTGGCTTTCATCCTCAATGATGTGCAGCATAAGTTTGGAGTGGGTTGGTGGCTTTCATCCTCAATGATGTGCAGCATAAGTTTGGAGTGGGTTGGTGGCTTTCATCCTCAATGATGTGCAGCATAAGTTTGGAGTGGGTTGGTGGCTTTCATCCTCAATGATGTGCAGCATAAGTTTGGAGGTGGGTTGAGGCTTTCATCCTCAATGATGTGCAGTAAGTTTGGTTGGTGGCTTTCATCCTCAATGATGTGCAGCATAAGTTTGGAGTGGGTTGGTGGCTTTCATCCTCAATGATGTGCAGCATAAGTTTGGTTGGTGGCTTTCATCCTCAATGATGTGCAGCATAAGTTTGGAGTGGGTTGGTGGCTTTCATCCTCAATGATGTGCAGCATAAGTTTGGAGTGGGTTGGTGGCTTTCATCCTCAATGATGTGCAGCATAAGTTTGGAGTGGGTTGGTGGCTTTCATCCTCAATGATGTGCAGCATAAGTTTGGAGTGGGTTGGTGGCTTTCATCCTCAATGATGTGCAGCATAAGTTTGGAGTGGGTTGGTGGCTTTCATCCTCAATGATGTGCAGCATAAGTTTGGAGTGGGTTGGTGGCTTTCATCCTCAATGATGTGCAGCATAAGTTTGGAGTGGGTTGGTGGCTTTCATCCTCAATGATGTGCAGCATAAGTTTGGAGTGGGTTGGTGGCTTTCATCCTCAATGATGTGCAGCATAAGTTTGGAGTGGGTTGGTGGCTTTCATCCTCAATGATGTGCAGCATAAGTTTGGAGTGGGTTGGTGGCTTTCATCCTCAATGATGTGCAGCATAAGTTTGGAGTGGGTTGGTGGCTTTCATCCTCAATGATGTGCAGCATAAGTTTGGAGTGGGTTGGTGGCTTTCATCCTCAATGATGTGCAGCATAAGTTTGGAGTGGTTGCATCCTAATGATTGCAGCATAAGTTTGGTTGGCTTTCATCCTCAATGATGTGCAGCATAAGTTTGGAGTGGGTTGGTGGCTTTCATCCTCAATGATGTGCAGCATAAGTTTGGAGTGGGTTGGTGGCTTTCATCCTCAATGATGTGCAGCATAAGTTTGGAGTGGGTTGGTGGCTTTCATCCTCAATGATGTGCAGCATAAGTTTGGAGTGGGTTGGTGGCTTTCATCCTCAATGATGTGCAGCATAAGTTTGGAGTGGGTTGGTGGCTTTCATCCTCAATGATGTGCAGCATAAGTTTGGAGTGGGTTGGTGGCTTTCATCCTCAATGATGTGCAGCATAAGTTTGGAGTGGGTTGGTGGCTTTCATCCTCAATGATGGTAAGTTTGGTGGGTTGGCTTTCATCCTCAATGATGTGCAGCATAAGTTTGGAGTGGGTTGGTTTCATCCTCAATGGCTTTCATCCTCAATGATGTGCAGCATAAGTTTGGAGTGGGTTGGTGGCTTTCATCCTCAATGATGTGCAGCATAAGTTTGGAGTGGGTTGGTGGCTTTCATCCTCAATGATGTGCAGCATAAGTTTGGAGTGGGTTGGTGGCTTTCATCCTCAATGATGTGCAGCATAAGTTTGGAGTGGGTTGGTGGCTTTCATCCTCAATGATGTGCAGCATAAGTTTGGAGTGGGTTGGTGGCTTTCATCCTCAATGATGTGCAGCATAAGTTTGGAGTGGGTTGGTGGCTTTCATCCTCAATGATGTGCAGCATAAGTTTGGAGTGGGTTGGTGGCTTTCATCCTCAATGATGTGCAGCATAAGTTTGGAGTGGGTTGGAGGCTTTCATCCTCAATGATGTGCAGCATAAGTTTGGAGTGGGTTGGTGGCTTTCATCCTCAATGATGTGCAGCATAAGTTTGGAGTGGGTTGGTGGCTTTCATCCTCAATGATGTGCAGCATAAGTTTGGAGTGGGTTGGTGGCTTTCATCCTCAATGATGTGCAGCATAAGTTTGGAGTGGGTTGGTGGCTTTCATCCTCAATGATGTGCAGCATAAGTTTGGAGTGGGTTGGTGGCTTTCATCCTCAATGATGTGCAGCATAAGTTTGGAGTGGGTTGGTGGCTTTCATCCTCAATGATGTGCAGCATAAGTTTGGAGTGGGTTGGTGGCTTTCATCCTCAATGATGTGCAATAAGTTTGGATTGTTTCATCCTCAATGATGCAGCATAAGTTTGGAGTGGGTTGGTGGCTTTCATCCTCAATGATGTGCAGCATAAGTTTGGAGTGGGTTGGTGGCTTTCATCCTCAATGATGTGCAGCATAAGTTTGGAGTGGGTTGGTGGCTTTCATCCTCAATGATGTGCAGCATAAGTTTGGAGTGGGTTGGTGGCTTTCATCCTCAATGATGTGCAGCATAAGTTTGGAGTGGGTTGATGTGGCTTTCATCCTCAATGATGTGCAGCATAAGTTTGGAGTGGGTTGGTGGCTTTCATCCTCAATGATGTGCAGCATAAGTTTGGAGTGGGTTGGAGGCTTTCATCCCTCAATGATGTGCAGCATAAGTTTGGAGTGGGTTGGTGGCTTTCATCCTCAATGATGTGCAGCATAAGTTTGGAGTGGGTTGGAGGCTTTCATCCTCAATGATGTGCAGCATAAGTTTGGAGTGGGTTGGTGGCTTTCATCCTCAATGATGTGCAGCATAAGTTTGGAGTGGGTTGGAGGCTTTCATCCTCAATGATGTGCAGCATAAGTTTGGATCCTCACGTGGGTTGGAGGCTTTCATCCTCAATGATGTGCAGCATAAGTTTGGAGTGGGTTGGTGGCTTTCATCCTCAATGATGTGCAGCATAAGTTTGGAGTTGGGTTTCATCCTCAATGATGTGGCTTTCATCCTCAATGATGTGCAGCATAAGTTTGGAGTGGGTTGGTGGCTTTCATCCTCAATGATGTGCAGCATAAGTTTGGAGTGGGTTGGAGGCTTTCATCCTCAATGATGTGCAGCATAAGTTTGGAGTGGGTTGGTGGCTTTCATCCTCAATGATGTGCAGCATAAGTTTGGAGTGGGTTGGTGGCTTTCATCCTCAATGATGTGCAGCATAAGTTTGGAGTGGGTTGGTGGCTTTCATCCTCAATGATGTGCAGCATAAGTTTGGAGTGGGTTGAGGCTTTCATCCTCAATGATGTGCAGCATAAGTTTGGAGTGGGTTGGTGGCTTTCATCCTCAATGATGTGCAGCATAAGTTTGGAGTGGGTTGGTGGCTTTCATCCTCAATGATGTGCAGCATAAGTTTGGAGTGGGTTGGAGGCTTTCATCCTCAATGATGTGCAGCATAAGTTTGGAGTGGGTTGGAGGCTTTCATCCTCAATGATGTGCAGCATAAGTTTGGAGTGGGTTGTGGCTTTCATCCTCAATGATGTGCAGCATAAGTTTGGAGTGGGTTGGTGGCTTTCATCCTCAATGATGTGCAGCATAAGTTTGGAGTGGGTTGGTGGCTTTCATCCTCAATGATGTGCAGCATAAGTTTGGAGTGGGTTGGTGGCTTTCATCCTCAATGATGTGCAGCATAAGTTTGGAGTGGGTTGGTGGCTTTCATCCTCAATGATGTGCAGCATAAGTTTGGAGTGGGTTGGTGGCTTTCATCCTCAATGATGTGCAGCATAAGTTTGGAGTGGGTTGGTGGCTTTCATCCTCAATGATGTGCAGCATAAGTTTGGAGTGGGTTGGTGGCTTTCATCCTCAATGATGTGCAGCATAAGTTTGGAGTGGGTTGGGCTTTCATCCTCAATGATGTGCAGCATAAGTTTGGAGTGGGTTGGTGGCTTTCATCCTCAATGATGTGCAGCATAAGTTTGGAGTGGGTTGGTGGCTTTCATCCTCAATGATGTGCAGCATAAGTTTGGAGTGGGTTGGAGGCTTTCATCCTCAATGATGTGCAGCATAAGTTTGGAGTGGGTTGGAGTGGCTTTCATCCTCAATGATGTGCAGCATAAGTTTGGAGTGGGTTGGTGGCTTTCATCCTCAATGATGTGCAGCATAAGTTTGGAGTGGGTTGGTGGCTTTCATCCTCAATGATGTGCAGCATAAGTTTGGAGTGGGTTGGAGGGCTTTCATCCTCAATGATGTGCAGCATAAGTTTGGAGTGGGTTGGTGGCTTTCATCCTCAATGATGTGCAGCATAAGTTTGGAGTGGGTTGGTGGCTTTCATCCTCAATGATGTGCAGCATAAGTTTGGAGTGGGTTGGTGGCTTTCATCCTCAATGATGTGCAGCATAAGTTTGGAGTGGGTTGGTGGCTTTCATCCTCAATGATGTGCAGCATAAGTTTGGAGTGGGTTGGAATGGCTTTCATCCTCAATGATGTGCAGCATAAGTTTGGAGTGGGTTGGAGGCTTTCATCCTCAATGATGTGCAGCATAAGTTTGGAGTGGGTTGGTGGCTTTCATCCTCAATGATGTGCAGCATAAGTTTGGAGTGGGTTGGTGGCTTTCATCCTCAATGATGTGCAGCATAAGTTTGGAGTGGGTTGGTGGCTTTCATCCTCAATGATGTGCAGCATAAGTTTGGAGTTGGGCTTTCATCCTCAATGATGTGCAGCATAAGTTTGGAGTGGGTTGGAGGCTTTCATCCTCAATGATGTGCAGCATAAGTTTGGAGTGGGTTGGAGGCTTTCATCCTCAATGATGTGCAGCATAAGTTTGGAGTGGGTTGGGAGTGGCTTTCATCCTCAATGATGTGCAGCATAAGTTTGGAGTGGGTTGGTGGCTTTCATCCTCAATGATGTGCAGCATAAGTTTGGAGTGGGTTGGTGGCTTTCATCCTCAATGATGTGCAGCATAAGTTTGGAGTGGGTTGGTGGCTTTCATCCTCAATGATGTGCAGCATAAGTTTGGAGTGGGTTGGTGGCTTTCATCCTCAATGATGTGCAGCATAAGTTTGGAGTGGGTTGGAGGCTTTCATCCTCAATGATGTGCAGCATAAGTTTGAGTGGGTTGGTGGCTTTCATCCTCAATGATGTGCAGCATAAGTTTGGAGTGGGTTGGAGGCTTTCATCCTCAATGATGTGCAGCATAAGTTTGGAGTGGGTTGGTGGCTTTCATCCTCAATGATGTGCAGCATAAGTTTGGAGTGGGTTGGGCTTTCATCCTCAATGATGTGCAGCATAAGTTTGGAGGGGTTGGTGGCTTTCATCCTCAATGATGTGCAGCATAAGTTTGGAGTGGGTTGGTGGCTTTCATCCTCAATGATGTGCAGCATAAGTTTGGAGTGGGTTGGTGGCTTTCATCCTCAATGATGTGCAGCATAAGTTTGGAGTGGGTTGGTGGCTTTCATCCTCAATGATGTGCAGCATAAGTTTGGAGTGGGTTGGTGGCTTTCATCCTCAATGATGTGCAGCATAAGTTTGGAGTGGGTTGGTGGCTTTCATCCTCAATGATGTGCAGCATAAGTTTGGAGTGGGTTGGAGGCTTTCATCCTCAATGATGTGCAGCATAAGTTTGGAGTGGGTTGATGTGGCTTTCATCCTCAATGATGTGCAGCATAAGTTTGGAGTGGGTTGGTGGCTTTCATCCTCAATGATGTGCAGCATAAGTTTGGAGTGGGTTGGAGGCTTTCATCCTCAATGATGTGCAGCATAAGTTTGAGTGGGTTGGAGGCTTTCATCCTCAATGATGTGCAGCATAAGTTTGGAGTGGGTTGGAGGCTTTCATCCTCAATGATTGTTTGGAGTGGGTTGGTGGCTTTCATCCTCAATGATGTGCAGCATAAGTTTGGAGTGGGTTGGTGGCTTTCATCCTCAATGATGTGCAGCATAAGTTTGGAGTGGGTTGGAGGCTTTCATCCTCAATGATGTGCAGCATAAGTTTGGAGTGGGTTGGAGGCTTTCATCCTCAATGATGTGCAGCATAAGTTTGGAGTGGGTTGGAGGCTTTCATCCTCAATGATGTGCAGCATAAGTTTGGAGTGGGTTGGTGGCTTTCATCCTCAATGATGTGCAGCATAAGTTTGGAGTGGGTTGGTGGCTTTCATCCTCAATGATGTGCAGCATATGTTTGGAGTGGGTTGGTGGCTTTCATCCTCAATGATGTGCAGCATAAGTTTGGAGTGGGTTGGTGGCTTTCATCCTCAATGATGTGCAGCATAAGTTTGGAGTGGGTTGGAGGCTTTCATCCTCAATGATGTGCAGCATAAGTTTGGAGTGGGTTGGAGGCTTTCATCCTCAATGATGTGCAGCATAAGTTTGGAGTGGGTTGGTGGCTTTCATCCTCAATGATGTGCAGCATAAGTTTGGAGTGGGTTGGTGGCTTTCATCCTCAATGATGTGCAGCATAAGTTTGGAGTGGGTTGGAGGCTTTCATCCTCAATGATGTGCAGCATAAGTTTGGAGTGGGTTGGTGGCTTTCATCCTCAATGATGTGCAGCATAAGTTTGGAGTGGGTTGGTGGCTTTCATCCTCAATGATGTGCAGCATAAGTTTGGAGTGGGTTGGTGGCTTTCATCCTCAATGATGTGCAGCATAAGTTTGGAGTGGGTTGGAGGCTTTCATCCTCAATGATGTGCAGCATAAGTTTGGAGTGGGTTGGTGGCTTTCATCCTCAATGATGTGCAGCATACGTTTGGAGTGGGTTGGTGGCTATCATTCTTTTTTCAGATCAAAGACAGTGATGACGTTTATCACATGATGCATTTTTTCTCTTTTCCAGGTACCTACATGAACCACACTAGAGCCGAGGCTTGTGACTCATGTCCTGCCAGGTACTTCTGTGTCAACAAAGACTATCCTGATCCTTGCCCCAGAGGAAATTATTGTCCCCCAGGGAGGGGATTTGATATTGAGTTGTGCCCCATCGGTATGTAACATTGTAATTCTTTAAAAAAAATTGTTAAAGTGTCTATTACATTATGATTTAAAGGAAATGATTATATGATATTGTTTGCATAATTAAAATTTGATGAAAACTTTCGAAAGAGGTGGACTATTATTTTCCAAAAACAATCTCAAATTAATGGTGTTTTTCTTGATCTAATTAGTCATTACAAACAAACTATCAGACTGATAGGTGATAGGTGAAACTCATAGGTGAAACTCATAGGTGAAACTCATAGGTGAAACTCGTAGGTGAAACTCATAGGTGAAAACTAATGCTTCCATAGTGCAGGAATGGTTCCGGGCATAACCGTAATGCACGTTCTTTGGTATTGACAGTTTAATAGTTTTTATCATAGATCTTTATATATTCAAGAGATTTTCAATTTTCAGAACTTTTCTTAACCAGCTGGTAAAACTACCACCATGTGAAGTTCAATGATGTCATTACTTCAATTGATTAAAGTTATGTGAATGGTCTAAAGGGGAGCAAGAAATTATCTTCATTTATAACTATGCAAATTTCATGTTTTGTACATGATTAACACTGCTTTTATGCACTAATTATAATGATATAGAATGAACACCTATTTGTATCGCATGCATTATGCATAGTCATGCCATGCAGCTCTTTGAAATATGATATATTCTTATTTATATTACCAACAAAAATTGCTAAGCAGAAAAATCACCAATCTTGGAGCTAATGTAATCTTTAAACCGGTAACTATATTCACATGAATCCAATGTAAGGACAATTGACACTTCTGTCTCTCTCCGCAAGTGATTAGGAATGATTTTTTTCTTTTTCTTCAGGCACCTACGGCCCTGTCCAGATGTTGTCCACAGCAAGTGAATGCACTCAATGTGATCCAGGGTACTACTGCAGTGAGCCAGGAATCACCAACATGACTGGACCATGTGCCCCAGGGTATTACTGTGAGATAGGAGTCAACACAGCAGCTCCTAATAACAACAATACTGGATATGGAGGTAAAATGAATATTCATCACAGAATTAAATATTCATATAACCAAAAAAATGGAATACAAACAGTACTGTTTTTCTTAAATGTTATTTAAATACCATGGATTAATTTTTGTCCCTATGGATACAACTTGACAGTTGCTGTTATAGTGCTAGTAAACCTAACCAACCAACCATATGGATAACTGAGGTATTCATCAAGTTTTGGTTACAGTTCTTGCATATTTTCCTTTTTATTTTATAGATAAATTTATAGTTTTGTACCCAGTGGTGTAGCCAAAGGAAGGGCAGAGGAACGATCGTTCCACCACTATTCTTCAATATTCCATTTTTATCGGTTCAAAATTAGTGCCGTTCGTCGGCAGGGGCCATATTTTGTATCCTGTCGGTTTATTTCTGTTACTTGCCCCACCAATATGGAAATCCTGGCTACGCCACTGTTTGTACCATCACCTCAGTTAGAGAAGGAATACAGTGCAAATTTTGGATTTGATGGAGGTCATGAAAGATGTTTGAGACAGGGGTGGAGGAAGAAGTTTGAATTTGAGCTGGTAATTTGAAGGGACACCTGATTTCTTCAATATTTAAGTAGGGACACTTTTTCAACATCTGATAGGACATGTTTTCCTTTTTGAAATTGGGTCAAAAAAGAAGGGATCGTTTTGATCCTCGTTCCCACTATTTTAAAAGTTTAATCATTTTTTTTCTTGCTCTTTTTTTTACACTTACAATTAAAATAAGTTCTAAATAAACATTTCCTAAACTACAATCTGCATATTTTATTATTTGTATTGTCCTGCACATCCTCCTAGAAAACAAAAGTCACCAAATGCTCACTATTTGTTTTCATATTTTCATCAGGTCCATGTCCAGAGGGAACATACTGTCCAGGCGCCACCTCATACCCAATCGGATGCCCTGCTGGAACCTACAATGACCTCATAGCACAGGCAGCATGCACTGCATGCCAGACAGGGTACTATTGCCCTGAGAACTCTACCACATATGCTGATACTATTTGTTGGAGAGGTAAGTTATGATGCCATCAGGTATAGACTTATACAATATGAGACTGAAGGGAGTGATGCAATATTACAGCCTATGGAGTACCCTTGGAAAATTATTACCTTTGTTAAATCACTGAAAATAACTGCATAATTCCACCAAATTAACTCGAAAATCAAACCATAATGACACCAACATTTTTTTTGTCAATATTTCAAACAAAAGAAAGCCATTATTTCATTTCTTAGAAGCAAACTCAATTTTTGTCAACTTGCTGCATAAAATGTATTTTAGACTCAACCATATTTCATCTCATTTTTTCCTTTTTCTTTGCAGGTTTCTATTGCCCAGAGGGTACAGAGCACCCAGTGCAGTACCCATGTCCAGCTGGAACATACAATAACAGATCATACGCTGATAATTACTATGATTGTCTACCTTGCACCCGTAAGTATCCTAACAAAGAAGATATACTACAGAAGAGGTATTGTGAGCAGAGTTGTTTATGCAAAGCAAAACAGCAAAAATTAAGTCACTGGCTATTTTAAAGGACTAGTTCAGGGGTCATGCAAGTCTACATTCAATAAAAGAGGACTTCAAAAGAAACAAATTGGTGAAGAAAGCATTCAAAAATCTTATGCCATTAAGGAAATATTTAAGTTTAAAGTTTTGTATCATTTGTATAGAAACGACTGAAATCAGACTAGTTGTGATGTCATAGCCTCAGATTCCTCAGAGTCATTATGTATTCTTACATATCTTGTCCTGCAATTTTGTGACTTATAAACATGGGATATGTCAAAAAGGAGTAAAACAGAATCCAGGAATGGTATTTATAATACACCACGTGAAGAAAATTTAAAGAAAAACAATCTAGATAGTGAAAAAAGTAAATAAAACTTTCTTTAAAATACATAAAGACATTGAGGAATCTGAGGCTGTAATGTCACAACTAGTCTGATTTCAGTCGTTTTGACAGAAATGATACCAAACTTTAAACTTGAATATTTCCTTAATGGATCGACATTTTAGAATGCTTTCTTCACCATTTTGTTTCTTTTTAAGTCGTCTTTCATATGAGATGGACATACTTGACCACTTAATTAATACTTTAAGATTTTCTTTTCTGACTTTCAGTCATGATCATAATTTTGACTCAACTCAGTTAAGAAAATATTTTTTCAACCATGTTGTTTTTAATTGAGTTACCCTTCTGACACTATTGACCACAGTGTTAAATACCCACCTAACCAAGCCAATCAATAGTATTGTTGGAAGGCAAGCCTAATCATTTTTGTATCCATATTATGTAGCTGGCAAGTACTGTGAGGGTGATGGCAATGCAGTGCCAACAGGCGATTGTTCTCCAGGCTGGTTCTGCAGCAGCGGAGCCTATTCTGACAAACCCAATCCCTACGTCAACACATCAGATTCCTATTCTGTGTCTGAGTGCCCAATATACTCTCTGAACAATACAGGAGGAATTTGCCCAGCAGGTAAGGTTTTGATGTAATAGTATTATTTATTCAAATCGAATCTTTATTCATATTATTTTATCTTCTTACATTATTGTGATGAACTTGTTTTGACCCTTTGACACCTCGACAAAAATCATAATATAAATCTGTTTATATTATTTATTTATAATGAAATAACCCTCTTTAAGAGAAATGGTCATCAATCATTAATGGGCTTTGCACAAGTTCTCCAGGCAAATTTATATTAAGGCTCAGCCAAGGAGTAATCTGATTCGCTGCAAAGCAGGTGTGTGGCTTAAGCTCAAAATGAATGACCTATTGTATACAGTGTAACAGTAGCTGGTTGCTAGCAAGTGGACTGTGAATAGAGAGTGAAGATGCTATCAGTTAAAAAGGTATTGATTACCTCTGTGTTGTGTATGGTGTAACAATATTTGTTTGCTAGTAAGTGAATTGTGAAGAGTCTCTAGGGTTGAAAGGTGTGGATTACCCCTGATTTTAAAATCAAGGGTGTCATTGTGGTGGGGTGTAAGGGACAAAAATTCTTAATGAAATAATTATCTAGTGTAAGAGACCAAATAAACTGTTTTCATGTTCAAAAATATCATCAAATTGCTGTAAGAAAGATCAACATTTATTAAGTATTTTGAACAAGAAACAAAATTAAACTGAATTTAGTGGACGAAGTTGACAGGGTTGAAATTTAAGTGTGGAGATTTAAGATTTAAAGAACAGAATTGAAAAATACTTTCTTTGATAATGACATTCCAAGAAAGTTGTGAAAATTGGAGAAATTTGATGATTTCATCTCTTAATTCAAATTGCTTTAAGTTATTAAAGGAAGATAACTTTTAACATGATTTTTTACCAGAAGAATTATTCTTGTTGGTTATTATTAAACATCTGCTCAAGTTTAGTGATATCTTTCAAGATCCTCTGTTTTGCATGGTTTCTATAAGAGTTTAATTGTAAACATAAAGATTCTCACACATTTAAGATTGACTACTGTAGGTGTTAATTGATTTTCTTCAAGAAGAGGTCAAATTGAAAATAAAATCATAGCTTAAAGTTGGAAGAATTGAAATTGAGTCTGTAACGTATGACCTCATTAT
>JAIGNY010000186.1:1057500-1078456 GCA_020152595.1 Chiridota heheva | reverse complement strand
CAATTGTTGAATATCATTAATACATATAGTGGGCGAGGTTTAATATGGTTTTGCTGAAAAGAGCCTCGTTGTTGACACATTGGACATATTGTTGTACACATATAGCCCATTGTCTGTTTGTGTGCCCTATTTTTTTGGTTGTGGTGTCATGCATTTTGCTCAGTGACGGGGTGGGGAGGATAATAAATAAAACAATATTGGAAAAGTGATAAATTTATAGCAACCATATGTCTGTTTGCATCATACTTGCATATTATTCGTCAATTATTGTGTACATCCTTATGTTGTCAACAGGTGTTATCACTAAGCGTGCGGCAATGTAAAAATGCTACAAAAACCTTTTAAAAACATCGCACACATGTCATATGCGGTACACTGTAGGTGACTTATGGTCTGTATATTTGACCTATTGGTTTGGTAGTGATGTCATGTAGGTGAGGCTTTATGAAAAATTCTTCAAACAGTGATAAATGTGCAACCATATGCATGTATTGTCAACATATGTACAGTGTTGTCAACAGGTTTTTTGATATGAGTGAGATTGGCTTGTAAATATGTGTTTTTTAGCATATATCATGATATGCAATGCCAGTTAGTATAAAACTTAAAAACCAACCAACAGTGAAAGAATGCATCAGAACCACTAAACATTTTGGTTTTCTGATTAAATGCTGTAGGCTACCAGCCTACCTCCGAGGGACGAGCAAGGACAGGGGCAATAATATGGGTGCCAATAGGTGATAAGAGGACTTCTCAGGGACTTCTTACAACACTTCCCTCCCTAACACCTTCCCTTGTTTGAATTTTTGTTTTTAATTCTGTCGGGGAACAAAATACAAATAAACTGACAATTATTCATTTTTAGACAGTGCAAGACTGTGGGTGATCATTGAAATTGACAGTAGATTTTAAGAAAAGGGTAGACGAATTTCTATTCAGACGAAAAGGGTGGACATGTTGATTTATTTGCCTATATTGTATCGGCAGTACCCCTTTAAGGAATTTCCACTGGGTACCAACTTGGGCAATGGCAACCCCTTCGCCAACATGCAAAAAAGTCGTCCTGCCATGTAGCTCTTGTGTTTGGCTGACAACGGGGAACAATGCTCAGAATAGATAAGGCGACGTGCTGATAATTACGATCTCAGTAACAACAATGAGTTTATTGAATCGTCACTGCGCCCTTAAGTATAAAAAGAGGTTAAAATTTTTGCAAGATAAAGACCTTGGTACCCAGTGCCCTCAAAATCAGTTCACTGTGTACCAAATCTTTTCACTGTGTATCAACTTTGGTACGCAGTCCACTGATTAAATAAGGCCATGCGTATCCCGAGTTTTCTACGATTTATTTGTTTCTAAAATTGATTTATTTAGACCTATCTATTTTTATTTATTTTTGTATTATCATTTATTTATTTATTTATTATTTTGTATATTATTATTATTTTTGTATTTATTATTATTTTAATTTTTTTATTATTTATTCATTTATTTATTACTATCATTATTAATATCATTATTATTATTATCATTATTATTGTTATTATTATTATTATTATTATTATTATTATTATTTTATATTATTATTATTAGTATTATTAGTATTATTATTGTTATTATTATTATTCTTATTCTTCTTATCTTATTATTATTATTATTATTATTATTATTATCATTATTATTATTATTATTACTAATATCATTATTATTATCATTATTATTATTATTATTATTATTATTATTATTATTATTATTATTATTATTATTATTATTATTATTATTATTATTATTATTATTATTATTATTATTATTTTATTATTATTATTATTATTATTATTATTATTATTATTATTATTATTATTATTATTATTATTATTATTATTATTATTATTATTATTATTATTATTATTATTATTATCATTATTATCATCATCATCATCATTATTATCATTATTATCATTATTATTATTATTATTATTATTATTATTATCATCATTATTATTATTATCATTATTATTATCATCATTATTATTATCATCATCATATTATCATTATCATCATCATCATCATCATATCATTATTATCATCATTATTATCATCATTATCATTATTATCATTATTATTATTATTATTATTATTATTATTATTATTATTATTATTATTATTATTATTATTATTATTATTATTATTATTATTATTATTATTATTATTATTATTATTATTATTATTATTATTATTATATATATATATTGTATATTATTATTATTATTATTATTGTATTATTATTATTATTATTATTATTATTATTATTATTATTATTATTATTATTATTATTATCATATTATTATTATTATATTATTATTATTATTTATTTTATTTTTTTGCGGGGGAGCAAAATCGGCCAAAGAACCAGCCGAGATTAAATGTTGATCATCAAATTTATCCAATTTAGTGTAAAAGGAATACTAGGTTGTTGGATGGGTTTTCTTCATAGTAAATGTTTTTGAGCATGGACAGCATTTCCCCATTAATTCTATTTTGTTTTTCACGAAGTAAGCCCCTAACACAGAACAACTTGATTGCTTTACCCCTTTGGCGGCGGTATCAATAGGTTACAAGCTGTGGGCAAAGTTCACTATGGAGGGTCGATTCCAGGCCGCTAAAAGTGAATTCCTGAAGTAATATTTCAGAACCTATTGGACCTACAGATACCTAATGATTTCACTTCATTTGGCGTTATTCATCCTATTGAGATAGTGCTTAAAGTTCCTATCAATTCATATTTACCCGTCCCTTAATAGACTCCGGTACCCGAAGAATTCGTGGTATCCCGAGGAGTCCCCTTGTTATGCCTGTAAACATTAAGTCCTTGTGTTCGGACTCATTATCACTCGACATTCATCGACATGACCGATGACAATCGAGTTCGTTCCGCCATACGTTATCTTCGTTATTCAATTGTTTTTATGAAACCTTTATACCGCTTGACGCATCTTTTGGCATATTGATTTAATTTTCCCACTTTGTAAAAATTGTATCAAATTAGTAACGTGTATCACGGGGTTGTTATATGGCATAACAACATTTAGGCCTACAGCTGCAGTGCCCAACGAAAATGTACTTAACGTATTGAGCTCCCATCATGTCCGTGCACAATATTGATATGCTCGATCTAATTATGTCATTTTTAGAAGGAAGCAATCTTTCTACGAAGGCTGAGCGTCGAAATCGAAGTGGTTGACACTAAAATAATGTTATTAAGTTATTTATTACGTATTATGGATGAAATCAGAATTACAGGTTAGTTTACCTTTTCAGGCACTTGGGAGGGTGGGGGGCAGGAATCTTTTTTTTTTAAGTTTCTAGTGGGGGATGGGTTGGTTTTATTACAATGTGCATATATCATGTATACAGCGTGTTGGATACAGGGTGTACATTTTTATTTAATGCTGAATAATTGAAAATTCAGGCATATTAATGGATTCTTTAGTACAAGAAAAATTCAAAAGGGCACAAAAATGAAAGAAAAAGAAACGTCACCATAATTTACCGGAAGTTTTTCCAATTGTTATATCAAAATGTAGATGGAATCTCTTAAAACGTTCACAATATTAGAAAAGATAAACGTTTTTCTTTGGGCAAAGCAATCTGCTCCTGAAAACATTTTTGGACTCGTACATACATTACAAGGGGCGTAAATACCCGGGAGTGTGGGTCACCTCCCTTCCCCCCAACACTTTGAGATTAATCGGTAAATATGGTAACAGGTCGGTAAAAAATAAGGTTTAGAATACGATACAAGATAGTCAGACAGTTTGAAGCCAAATCATTAAGTGATAAACCGATTTTGATTATTAGGCCCAACTTTTTCACATGCAGGGAGGCAGTTTTTTCCAAATGCATGGGATGCTAATTTGAGGCCGTCGGTAAATATTATATTTCACATCCCCAGTCAAAATGGTCTACTAAAGCCGGTAGAGGGATTTCATCACATGACTTTAATTCATCTGGAAGCCATTTTGCAGGCCAAGCGTCGTTGCGTTTTACGCGTCTTTACACAGTTCACTTACATCACACGTACAACAAACATACTGCATGTTAACCTACCTACCAGTTTAGCGAATTTTACTGCTTGCAGTTTTTTTTTTATTTTTTTATATCAGCTTCAGATTTTACTTCATATTTTCCTTACGTTTTATTAATTCATACGAAGCGTAAATTTTATGTGAACGCCATCCGATTGCTCGTTACGCGCAGACAAAGTGCTCGCCGCAAACCCTAGTGTGAACAGTAGCTTGAAAGCCGTTGCGTCGTACAGCAGAAACCCAATTCGAACGTCGATTAGAATCAGAAATCGAAAACGTCTTTTTAATCACCGGCACACGTCTATTAGTGCAACCAACGGCACAGCAAGATTCTGGCATAATTATCTTACCAAAATGGTGTAACAACATGCAAACGTTTGTAAGTCTAATTAGGTGTACAGCAGACGACAGTGTTCTTGTCCGACAAAATGGCGATGTAAACAACGTCACGTAATCTCATGGCGTCAACTGAAACGCCCTTGTAACGAAGGAGATATTTCTTCATCTTCACGCGATGTGCCCATATCATTTTTGTTTACGCCGACTTTGTCGGAATGTTGTTGATTTCATCGAACTGAAAATATAATACAACCCAACGTTTATGATTTGGTCGAAATATTTACACAATCACCGACAAGCCATTTAATTACCGCAGCGGAAGTGACGTCACTAGTATGGGTCGGATCAACCATTTTTCTTGAGATTGCCTATTTGACCCATTTCACATGCATTTATGCCCATGTACTACATGCAATCACTGCACCTGCAAACCAAATTTGCATTTACAACATGCATGATTCACATGTCATCACAACTGAAATCAAGATGACACCCCACCACATGCCAATCCATCCTGTCCCATATTCCAATCCACCCTGTCCCACATGGCAATCCACCCTATTCCACATGCCAAACCCACCCTGACCAACATGCCAATCAACCCTGTCATGTTCAACATGCTATCCCACTTTCTGTCCCACATGCCACACCACCCAACCCTACCCTTCATATAATTTCACCGTCCCACATGAAATCCCAACCTCAGTCCTAATACCTACATCTACTTATCATCATGTCATCTTCTACCCAACATTCCACTTATTGCTTTGTTTTTCTATACACAAGAAACCTAACTTCAAATTCTTTTGAGGCGAGAAATCTTTTGTTTGCTTCTTTTTAATGGCAAGACATAGATATTTTAATTGCTATTTATGTCAGAAATGTCATTATCATGACAAAAAAACTCATCCAAAACTTTAACCAACAAACAAAGAAATTCTTCCAAACTAATTTAACCGAACGCGATGCCGACGCCAGGTCAAGGTAGTCGGATAGCTCTCACTATTCTTTGAATAGTCGGGCTAAAAATAAACATTGATAAAATAAATAAATAAGCCCTCTGGGAGAGTACATTCCCCTTGGGAATAGGTACAGCACCCAGGGGCGTAACTATCAAGTGTTGGGTGTAATACCTAAAAAAATTCTTGTAGGGCAAAACATGATATTGAAGAGAAATGGTGGCACATGTGTATATTGTAGTTTAACGCAGTAGGATAAGCAAAGCAGTACAGCATATTATATTCACTTTCTTATAAGCATCACCAAATTCTAAATTGGCGTCGCTAAAGATGCCCCTAAATGAAAAAACCGGCATTAAAATATTACACGGATGACCTCGATTTAAAACATTTTCTTCTGTCCCTTGATTATCATTAGTTACTTGATGTTCTAATTTCTACATTTATGAAAAGTCAAATTGGGGTAAATGTTTTAATATTTTTCTTTGCTAAACCTTTATTGAACTTTTACAACAGGTTTCATGATTCTATTGCAAAGAATAGAAAAATACACAGAATTTAATAAAATTACAACAGTTTCGCAAAATAAAGCAATTTGGCCATTTCCTAACCCTAAATTAAGGATAACATTGTTGGAAGTAGGACCCGACCAGAAATTAGTCTTCTAAGCAATGGGTCAGAGGATTAAATTCCGTGTTGCATCAATCCTATAAGATAAAAGACACGCAGGGATTTATTCCAGTGGTGCAGTGAGCACTGCCGGCATCCGGCGCTCCTTTCTAAACTCTATCGGCGCCCAGGTGAAAACTAACTTGCGCTCTCCCTTTTTTTACCAATTTGTTCAGAAAAGCAAGAAAACAATCAACAGTTTGATTTGCTTTTAAAATGAGCCTATTCTGTATCACGTGCCCTCCAAACCCACATCCCCTCTCTCCCCTCTCTCTCTCTCTCTCTCTCCTCTCTCTTTCTCTCTCTCTCTGTGTCTTAGTTCATGTATTTGAAATACAAAATTGCACGAATGTTCAATATATTATTACCGAAGAACCTTTTTCTGAGAAAGTGCCCTTTTGAAATCTAAAAACATAATAAGCACCTGGAATGTCAAAATTTGTTAAATCGACGGCACCAATCTGAACCGACTGATCAAACTCTAAACCGACGGATTAAAACATTTCCCCCCCCTCTCTGGCTACGCCACTGCCCCCCCCTTCTCATCCAGCAAACGAAGTCAAGTTACCCACCTGGCAGCACCCATCGGAAATTGTACCACCCACAATCAGACAAATCTTGCTTAGAATTATTGTAAAATATCTATATCATTATCAAAAAGATAATTACACTACACTGTTACAAAACCGCATGAATAAACTTTAACAATGTTAGCCTTAAAATTAGATGTTGTTGATGAAATATCAATATTAAGGCAATAAATACTTAACCTAATATGGAGTAAATTGTTTATTTCCTTCTCTGTCAATTCTAACAGTAAACTCCCATATAAAATTCGCTCAATGAAGTATCTGAGTATATAGGCCTACATTTAGCATAATTAAGTTTGTTTACCTGATTTCGATACAAATCCATAACATACCAATCAATTTCCTTATATCAGAAAAAAACTTGTAAAACACTTTTCCTTTGCCATTTTCATTTTAAAGTGTTTATTTCAGACGTGAAGACTACATTGCCATGACAACAACCAATCACGGCCTTTCAATTACTGCTCTTTGAGTGACTAAATCAAATTTACAAGCACTATAGACTTATTCACCTCGCAGAAAATTGTAGAAGCTTTATCAAGTTAGCAGTCTCATCTTTTATAATATCAAGTGAACAACGAAATTTATATTTTGTTGGAATGAACAATTAGGGTGATATACCTTTGAAATGTCATTTTCAATTTCACTTAAGATTAATTTTAGGGACATCGAATGTGAATATGACATTTCATATTTTCGATGTGAAAAATGTATGCTGTCACATGTAATGTCATAAGATGTCATATTTATTTCCATTATAACCATGGAACATCTGAAGGAGTGTTAGAAGGTAAGAATTTTCCTTTTTCTTATGTATTTTGAAAGTATTATTGATCTAAATCAAACTTTAAAGCTAGTTGTATCTACCACTGACAGATATATAGTTCTATCATACATTTCCGGTACAATATCCTTTAAGCTTTGTTTGTCAAAAACTAATAGGGTGATGGTCTAAAGCCTACATTTTTGTCATATATATATATATATATATATATATATATATATATATATATATATATATATATATATATATATATATATATATATATATATATATATATATATATATATATATATATATATATATATATATATATATATATATATATATATATATATATATATATATATATATATATATATATATATATATATATATATATATATATTATAAGTATGTTTTAGATCCAATGTTGATTATAAGTATGTTTTAGATCCAGACTTTTGTACGAATTAATTGCTATTCTATAAAGAATACGAATGAATGGGATTCAAAACAATTAATACAAAAAGGTAAATGAATTTGTCAATTTATACATCAAAAATCTAAAAGAATTTTTTTTTTTTTTTAACGAGCTACGGTACAAAAACACATTATTTCGAAGTTTAAAGACAATGAAAATTGGACGTGTGTCTTGATTTCCAGAGACTTTACAACATAAAACATAATTTACCAATAAAAACAAATTTACAGAATTAAGCTAATAATGAAGAAGCTTATAAGTTAACTTCACTATTCGAAATACACAACATTGTCGAGGTATATAAGGGTCATTTCAGAGTATTACTTTGTCAACGATTATTACAAATCGTACAAGATCATGTGTATATTATCCGAACTGCATTTCAGTAAATGCTATAATCTGATATTTGTTAGTTACATATAACCTAAGAAATAACAGTTTGTGATAAAGCGAGGAGAACAAAAATGAAATACGAATGTCTTTCCGAGCAATTATATTTTTTGATAGTATTGCCTAATCTTTAGTTAAAATCAAAATATAGTATTTTTATATTCAGGTATTAACTTTAGAAAACACTTTTAAATATTTCGAAATCAAAATCGTGCTTAGATGCTTATCAATGCAATTTCGATGCTTATTCATTTTTAATCTTATTTTTAATTTCATATATAGACCTATGGTGTTGAATCCGTGATATAAAGCTTAATAAAGATATTGAAATCTTCGCACCAATTAATTTTCTTACAGTAATCTTTAGTTAACATTAAAATGTATGGAACTATATCTTTTCTTCAACGTTAACGTTTTTATTCAAGTTCAAAATTCCTGTTGAAATAGGCTTGCAAAATACGGGCTTGTTCCAGAAAATTAATTGGATAAATTATGTTTTAAAACACACGCTTACACAATCTGCTATATACCAAAAATATTGATGTAGATTTTGTGTACCCCTCCCATACGTCCACCGGGGCTTCATATCACGGATTCAACACTAATATCTGAACTGAACGCCATATAAAATAAAAAATGAATAAGCATTAAAATTGCATTGATAAGCATTAAAGCACGATTTTTGATTACGAAATATTTGAAAGTGTTTTCTAAAGCTGATATACCTAAATATGAAAATACTATATTGATTAATTTACTAACTAATTGATACAAATGTGATTGAATTGCTTAATTTATACTTTACTTAGGATGTTAAAAAAGTAAGGAGAAATTAAAGCCCTGTAATTGATATAATTAATTATACGTTCTTTTTGTAACTAAATATTCATCATATGTGTAGGGAAAGGGGGTATCCCCCCCCCCCCCACACACACACACATATATACATACACACTCTTTCCTTTTTGGAAAATAACAAAAGTGTCCCTTAAAAAAAAAGTGCCCCTCAATTACTTTCAAAGGTACAACAGTACAAGAATTGATAAAATGTGCGCGCACCTTAAAAAAAATATTACAATGAAATGCCCCCTTAATTACTGACCCAATAGTATATAGGAAACTGGCGACTTTGTCAGTCCCAAAATGTGTTTTCATTGGAAAAGTGCCCATTTCTAAAAATGAAGTGCCCCTTTCACTTTACTTAGTATCTGCAAACAGGGGCGAAGATATGGAAATGACTTGGGAAGTACTCCGTAAAAGGTTGTGACCTCTTACTTTTCGAAAGCATGCATACACCCCTGATAGTTATGCGTTTACCAAGTTTTCACTGTTATTATCCTTAGATTGAAGATCAATTTACCCAAGTACACATATTAGGTTTCATTCTTTTTTTTTAGTTTGATGTATGACAATATGATCAGATGATTGCTAAAATAAAAAGATTTAGAGTCTTGGCTTAAAGCATTAGAAAACATTTTCTATTTGCATATTTGGCAAAAATGCTATCTTGTAAAACAACACAGATAGTGAAGAGAGGAAAACAAATCCTATGTATTTTTTTTTAAGTAGTTAGCTGGGACTATCTTTCACCGCAATATGCTGTTGATAATCAAGTTGCACATTAGCAATTTGGGATTCTTTTGACACAGAAAGGTCAGGTAGATAAAAATGGATTTAAATACTTTTGCCATATTTTGTAGCGGGTTTGAAAACTTTTGATATATGTGCACGATATTATGATAGTAATGCCAAATGATGAGTTAAGCCTTTTTTGTTTGAGAAACCCTCATCTTCAAGAGATGTTTGCATTCCACAAATGCTGATGATGCATGTTGAATGAAATGAGCCGTGTGAATTCAAGACTTCCATAAATGGAACATAAAATTACATAGTTGTTTATACCGATACTTTTTTACAGTTCTGAGAAAGATCGCCTTAACCCATATGAAAGAGAAAAAATACTTGAGCTTAAGAGTGCGATGACTTGAAAAACTCAAAACCCGCCTTTCACAAAAGGGTCGAAGCTGACAGTGCTTTGAATTCTAATCAAATTGAAGAGACTATGATGTGTATGTTTTTCGAAACAATTTGATTGTTTGATAATGATCAGGTTTCGGCGTTGTCACAGTCTGACAGTCTTGTAAGTGTGATTGTCACATCCCGAACAGCAGAAAAGGACAATGTGATTATGGATATAAGTATTGTAGACGTTTGTGTAGATAATTTGTGTAAACCAAATGGTCTACTTTAAGTATTACATCTGCATTTGTAATCGAATACCGTCCATTTTATTTACGATGAAAAAGACGAATTTCTGTAAACCAAATTTCTCTTGATCGAGAAATATATGTATACACATGCGTGTCTTTCGTTTAAAGAGTTAAATGTCTTAAGTTTTATGGATATATAGATAATAATGAATACGCAGAAAACGTCTATAAGGAGATTAAGAATATTACTAAATTTCCTTTTCGTGTTTTTAACTGAACAACTGCATTATATTTGTTCTTCTTTGTGGCATTTCTGGTATTTATCTTCCATCTTATTGGATATGTATCTATATATCTATCTATATATATATATATATATATATATATATATATATATATATATATATATATATATATATATATATATATATATATATATATATATATATATATATATATATATATATATATATATATATATATATATATATATATATATATATATATATATATATATATATATATATATATATATATATATATATATATATATATATATATATATATATATATATATATATATATATATATATATATATATATATATATATATATATATATATATATATATATATATATATAGATATATATATATGCAGATATATATATATATATATATATATATATGTATATATGTATGTATATATATATATATATATATATATATATATATATATATATATATATATATATATATATATATATATATAAATATATATTATATATATATACACATTATACATATATATATATATATATATATAAATATATAGATACACACATATATATGTATATATATATATATATATATATATATATATAGATATGTATATAGATATATATATATATATATATATATATATATATATATATATATATACATATGTATATATATATATATATATATATATATATATATATATATATATATATATATATATATATATATATATACATATATATATATATATATATATATATATTATATTTATATAATATATATATATATATATATATATACATATATATATATATATATATATATATATATATATATATATATATATATATATATATATATATATATATATATATATATATATATAAATATATATATATATATATATATATATATATATATATATATATATATATATATATATATATATATATATATATATATATATATATATATATATATATATATATATATACATATACATTAATATATACATTATGTTATCTTGTATTGCAAAATAAAATATGAAACCAATTATTGTTTCTCTGAGATATTCATTCATTTTTTTTTATTACTGAAATAAACAATTGCCTTTTACGGCACCTCAATCATCAGAATACGAATACAATTACGGTTAAACCATTTTTTTAACCAAAATTCAATTTTTATTTTGTTTCATTATTATAGTTTTTACTTAAAATTAAATTTTCTTTTATCTTACAGACGTTTAACTACAACCTCGTGTTCTATTACTCGTTTCCAATTGATTTAACATCATAGACTGCACTGTCTTAACCGAAGCTTAGCCATCCTTCAAGAAGTTCACACTTGCACCGGTTTACTGCATATTGTTCGCTTGGAATGATGACGTTAAAAACATATAAATGAGGTTTCAATTTACACCATATACAATATTAGACCAACATCGAAAGAGACCGTAACTGTTCTCATACGCTATCTACTATTTTGAGAAAATTTTGATATATACAAATCGTGGTGTTATTATGTGCAGTTCTTTAATTTAAAGTTTAAGTAATCAATCAAATTAAAGTATATCAGAGATTTCAGACCGACCAATCAGGGAACTACATTTCATTTGAATTATGCATTGGATACTCATAGGTATCAGATATGGACACGAACGCAACAATTTGTAAAGCCTCTATACGTTGAAATTATCAAATGACCGTTTCCCAGACTAACAATAGAAGGACAATTAAGTCATTTTACGTCACAGTGATTTGAATGTTTTCAAAAAAGACTTGCATGGTTTTGCGAGATACATGAATAGTCAAAAGGGGCTTTAATGGAAGACAAGCTGACGCTTCATCACATCATTTGTGTAAAGTTTCTCATTTTCAAAATCTCTCAATCTGATCTTCAATATGTTTTCCTATCATTTCCATTCCGTGGTGGACCGTTTGAACAGTTTGTTGAGGCCGACTTCAGATGACGAACGTATCCACTTTGCTCACCACGATGCCACTGAGTTATCAGCTATCCAGCACAACAGTTCATCCGAATCCATCGATAAAGAAACACCCGATGGACACTTGGAAAACGGCTACCACACTCCGGCCAATGGAGCTATTGCAAATGGCACCAAGCACAAACTAGTAACACAAACTAGCACGGCCAGTCTGAGTCACCGGAAGCAGATATCAACGTGGGATGCAGGGTGGAACGTCACCAACGCTATTCAGGTAAACTTATTCAATTTTTGTTCACTCAAAAACATACATAAACAGCATAGATGTAGTGACATTAGGAGGATTACTAGCTGAATAACTAAACTGAATAATTAAAAAACAAATTTAATTGAAAATCTTAAACTAGTAAATATTACAGCAAATCCTACTGATTAAAGATGTACGAGTTCGGATGCCCTTAATATCTAGGGTTGCCTTTAACTTACAACCTACTCATCTGTTTTTGTGAATTAATCATAAGTGCAACCTTATTCAGTCATAACTTTTCAAAGGAATGTTCACTAGTGGGCCAATTAATGGCAAACATGCAGTGAAATACTAAAGCAGAAACGACGCCATCAGATTGAAGGGAGGAGACGAGGGGAAGGTGGTTATGGGAGAGACATATCCTCCACTTTGTTTTTGTTTGAAAAATAAAATAATGAAAAAAGTGGATAAAAGTACCACCCTTGAAAGAATATTATCTCCTCCAGATCATACAGAAATTGCTAATGAAATATGCTGCTTGGCCCACCTGGTACCACACAGATACCACATTTTTGAAAAAGTGGCAGCCCAAATGAAGTGACCGGTAATGACCGCTAATATGTACAAAAGGCCCGATTCATGCTCTTTGTAGAACTAATTAAGAGTTTGAGAGTATTCTTCCCAAAATGTAATACTCTTTATTATGAAACAAATAAATCAATAAAAGATTGTCACAAAGTGCCGCAACTAATTTATGAAACTGCTGATCGGAAATTTTCGACTATACACTTACAACCCTATCTACGATTACCGTAGTAATGAAAACATCTCAGTTTATAGACCAAAAATCGCGAGTTGCCTACTCTACATGTCGTAATTGGGTTGATATTTAAAAGCACTAATATTTTAGTTTTGTGAACAATATTACATTAGAAGGGCTCACTTTTCATCTCTCAAAGCTTCCAAAGTTCATACAAGCATCATGTAAAACGTTGAAGAGTAACGAAACACCAGATATGTGAGATAGGCCGCAAAGTAGCACCCAGAACACTCGATGACACTGAAGTACCGCGCTAAGCCCTGTGGCTAAATGAAATGAACGTTATTTCTTCTTTACCAGAAGGGTCTCTTATTAAGGTGAAGTGTGTTGATTTCAATTCGTCAGCGATAGCTCTAAGGCTTTTGCTTTTGATTTTGGCACCCACTGAAGCAACAAAATATAACTTTTCTTGGCATCTAACACATACTCAATATTGTTGAAGTAGTTTTTTTGGAAAATCGGCTTGTCCTCTAAGTTAGAAACGCCAACAGGCAAAGAAGATCTGAAATTGTCCTCGTATTTGATTTGCACTTTTTCTGCGTTAAATATATAGGGCTAAATAGGCTTTAATTATTTAGATGAAAGTTAAATTGTTGTATTATATAGGCAACAGAAACTTATAATCGGTACAGTTTACGTGTAACAACAGGCTATTATTCCACATCAGAACAGCTATAGCCAATTTCTCTCATACAAATGAAAACTTTCTTACTATATATTAAGCTCGAACGTCACCAGCTTGTGTCAACTGATATCTATTTAGAATTTAAGTTGCTCACTGAAAACAACAACGGATAACGGCACGACGTCTTAACGTGTAATTAAACGTTTTGGTCATATATTTAACCCATAAAAGTTAACGTATAAAAATAATGCAGACAATTTTTCCTAAGTGACTTCAAAATCTCCAAACGTGTTGTAGATTATACTAAATCAGATCAGGATCAATTGTGATTCTGGCAATATTGTGTAATATTGTGTAATATTCAAGCAATTTTGATTAACTTTTTGGCATAATTTTTTAAGCTGATTTCAGGGTTATCAAGTCATTTATTACATCAGTGCACTAGGTCCTTGGCCCTTGACACAAAAAAATGTACAAAATATCAACGACATAAAATACGAAAATGATAGTGTAAAATAAATAAATAAGCATAGTAAGTGCTGAACATACCTTGCTTTTCACGAAACTTAATGGCATGCACGATATAAATAGAAAGCAATTTACAAAATTGTTCAGTGCATGGACACAATAAGCTCTTAGACTTTTTTTTTATATATCAGGGTACTTAACATAATAATCCGGTTTGTACTTTGTACGCAATACATGGAGGAAAGAGCAAATAAACATAAACAGATAAACTGAAATTCGTCATCATTTTGATTCAGAAAAAAAATTGTCAAATTCTTTGGTTGTATGAAATCTTTTTTTTTTTTGCGTCCAACATTTACTTCAATTCCATAACTTCATTAGCTAATTTCAGGGTTATCATATTTCCCGTCAGAAAGCTACAAAACTCAAAAATTTGCTTTCAACTTCATTAGGATCAATAACATAACATAAGATAACAAGATGACGGGCTAAGAAGGGTTAGTTACCCCCCAAAAAAGCCCAAACTAATACCACCACCACCACCACAAAAAAAAATAGAAATAAAACAAAAGACGCCCAGAGTTAGTAAAGAACTTATAATTGTTGACTTTGAGATTATGAAGAGAATTGGTGCTAGCTACCCACTCAGGCAAACTATTCCACTCATTGCGAAAAGCTATAAAACACCGAACATCTATCAGTGAGAACTCTTTGTTCAACTTCAAACTGTACCACATGTCATATGAGGATTAGCTGAAACATGCAAGAAATAACAGGAAGTCAAAGATAGTCATCATTACCAGATAGGAATTTAAAAACCTGAATCATATCGTCACGTACTCTTCTCAACTCAAGCGTGGTCAAACCAAGAATTCGCAACCTAGATTTATAAGAGAGATCCCTTACTTCGGGAATAAATCTAGTGGCTCTTCGCTGAACCTGCTCCAAAAAGAACTTATCCTTCTTATAAAAGGGACTCCAAGCCTGAATAGCATACTATTGAGGCCTGAGGCCTGACTAACTGCTTATACAAATTAACAACAACTCTCTTAACTAAGAAAACAAATATGTTTTCTAATCAAGCCAAGCATCCTATTTGCCCTTGTGGCTGCTAAAGCACACTATTTAGAAGACTTCAGATTGCTAGTAATGACAACACATACATCCCTTTCTTGATCAACACAATCAAGATTTGAACATTCATGCAGTAATTAAAAGCCAATTAGCTGTGACCAAAATGAATAACTTTGCATTTACCAACACTGAATGACACCTGCCTTTTTGGGAAGAAAACTAACTTATCAAGATCACCTTGCAAGAGTAAAGAAGCATCGTCAACAATTCTGTAGAGCTTACTGTCATCAGCAAATTTACAAATCCTGGAGCCAAGGGCAACATCAATATCATTAATGAAGATTAAGAAAAGAAGCGGACCCAATGCAGAACCCTGAGGAACACCACTTGTAACCTTTTTCAACAGTTCAATGGAGATCCTTCACCATTAACAACAACTCTTTGTGACCTGTCAACTAACCAAAAATGTATCCAATTGGCACACTTTTCCTCCACACCAAGCGCTCTTGTTTTCATCATGAGCCTGCCTAACGGAACCTTATCAATTGCTTTTTGGAAATCTAAATAGATAACATCCACATTATAGCCAGAATCAACTAGTTTAGTAACATCAACAAGAAACTTTAATAAATTATAAACACATGACCTCTTAGGTAAGAACGCATGCTGGGACAAATTCAACAAACCATTGACCAGTAAATGATCTAGTACAACATCCCTAACAACGGATTCCATGACCTTGCACACAACACTAGTAAGACGAAATCCACGCAAACAACCTTTTAATCGAATTCAGGATATGTGTTTTCTTAACAAATATTAATACATGGAATAAATCACATCATGGGCACAACTTCAGTTCCTCATTAAGAGATCTTATCTTCATTCAAGTAAAACAATCAGTAACCTTATCGTCCATATGTGTGCAGTTATGATGTAGAAGTATACCTAAAGCGCATCTGCAGGGTGGATAGATATCCCTTACAAAAATTCCAGATCTGGCCCAGATATAAATTCCAGATCTGGAACAGTTCTGGAATGTATATCTGGGTCAGATCTGGCCAGATAAAGAATTGGGAAGATATAAATTCAAACTTGATCTGGCTTAGATTGAATTTGGTCTAAAATTTCAGATCAAGTTTGATCTGAGCCAGATATAATATCCAGCTCTGGCTTGATCTGGCCAGATCAAACTTTATTTACCCTGCTAAAAAAGAAGCTAAATCCATCCAGAGTCATTAGGCTCATAGGGTTGGGGCTTATCCCCGGTTTCCATGGCGCAAGCGCATGAAAATACATGACTCCCCTGGACCGGACGCCAGTCCATCGCAGATTAACTCCCCATCAGTGCTGGTACTCATTTTTCTGGGTGGATTGAAGCAAATAGAGTAAAGTGTCTTGCTGAAGGACACAATGCAGCGCTCACGACGGGAATCAAACTCGGTATCTCTCGAATACAAGCATGACTCCTTAACCACTGATCCACAAATATAAATTTACAGCAGATATACCACAGTACCTCTCTTATTTACCCAGATATAAACTTTATAACAGCCAGATCTGGACTTTTTGTGAATATATTGTGAAGATATATTAGACTGGGTTGAATATCAAGTACACTGTCCGAAGATCATCAATTAAAAAGATACATAAAGTAATTCTAAAGGCACAATCTCATTTTAAGAACTGTTTACCAGCCAAATAGTTACAAAATATACACATCTACATCTGAGTAATGTCAAAAAAAAATATCTAAAAAAATACATATTGATTGCTAAGACTTAATAAAGATTGAAGATTTAATATTTTAAACCATAAGTTGTGTCCATTTTCTTTACAAATATTGACCTTTACTCATTCAACCTTTGTAACTTTGTAAGAAAACTGTGGAATAACGAGGGATAAAATAGACAGTATAATATGTAAAAGGTTATATTTCAAGTATAGACAAAATTAGTTAATTTGCAATAAATTATTATTATTATTTTTATTATTACTATTATTATTTTTATTATTATTATTATTATTTTTATTATTATTATTATTATTTATTATTATTATCATTATTATTATTATTATTATTATTATTATTATTATTATTATTATTATTATCATTATTACTACTATTATTATTATTATTATTATTATTATTATTATTATTATTATTATTATTATTATTATTATTATTATTATTATTATTATTATCATTATTATTATTATTATTATTATTATTATTATTATTATTATTATTATTATTATTATTATTATTATTATTATTATTATTATTATTATTATTATTATTATTATTATTATTATTATTATTATTATTATTATTATTATTATTATTATTATTATTATTATTATTATTATTATTATTATTATTATTATTATTATTATTATTATTATTATTATTATTATTATTATTATTATTATTATTATTATTATTATTATTATTATTATTATTATTATTATTATTATTATTATTATTACTATTATTATTATTATTATTATTATTAATATTATTATTTTTTTATTATTATTATTATTATCATTATTATTATTTATATTTTTATTATTTTTTATTATTAAGGTCGTTATTATTATTATTATTATTATTATTATTTCATAGTTATTATTATTAAAGATTATTATTAATATTAAATTATATTAAATTATTATTATTATTATTATTATTATTATTTGATTATTATAATTATTAAAACAATTATTATTATTTTCTTTTATTATTATTATTATTATTATTATTAATTATTAACCATACTTTTACTTCATTATTATTAATTATTAATTATTATTATTATTATTTTATTATTATCAACATGCTCGTAATTTGACTTCATATTGAAAAGAAATCTACGAAACGGTGAAACCTACCCTACTAAAAGGTTTTAACTTAAATTCCTAACATTTTCTCTCACGTCATATTGATACAAATACATCAAAATGTGATGAATACCACAAAAAACACATATATACAACACCAGAAAATACAGATCTATTATAATATAATCACTTTTATGGAGGATAATGAATAATCAATTACTAAGTCTAAATCAATTTAATGCGAGCTATTTGGGTCGTTCATCAGTTTCTGTGGGAAAACCACCAGCACAAATATGAAAGAAAGGATGGAGGGTGGAATTACGAATACCTTTTTACTTCGCAAATGTAATAATAAAAAGCAGAGACTCAGGTATATTGGGGTTCTAAAATGTTGTAAGATAAGGCACTCATCTATTAGATGAAGACATTTTGATAAAGACGATTGAATACGTCATGTTTCAAAGTATAAAAAAAGATTATACGGAATCTGAATTGGGTACCAGAATTTGGCAAAATTAGAAATGGCGTTGATACAATGTCTTGTTTTGGAGTTCCCAAAAAGAAATTTCTTTTAACAGTTTAAGGATTAATTCAGTGGTGAGCATAAGTGTATGGGGCAGGAAGGGGGAGGTGGGGGAGGAAGGGGCAGGGGGCAGACTTCCCCCTCCCCCATTTTGTTTTGGAAATTCGGGGGAAATGGGTATAAAAATTCGGGCAATTCTGTGTTTAAAAAAAATTGACTTAAATATTTTTGAAATTAAATAATTTTTTTTAAAGATTTAAATATAATCTTTAAAAGCATTGTTCAGTTGTTTGTTGTTTAAAGCAGATGATTCGGCATTGTAGCAACATGAAACATAGATTTTATTATGAGTATATTCATGAACTGTGTTAAATTAGGGCAAGATTGGAGGATTCGGGAAAACATTGTTCTCCCCCTCTAACAAAAAATGAGCCTGTCCCGTACGCTTATGGTGGTGAGATATGTTTATCTTTCATAATAGACAGATAGAGAAAAACAGAACTATAAAGGAACTATAGACGATATTCAATTTGTTCCATTCAATCGATATACAAGTTTGTCTGAAAAGACCACTGCAGACAGTCTACTGCAGACCAGTGATGTCCACACCCTCATTTTCCTAGCAATTTTTGATATTTCATTGAGATTTATTATAGTCTTTTGGAATAATTAAAATAATTGGTACAAAACATCTTTAAGTGGTAAATCGTTATCACATTACTAGGCTTAAGTTTTCGTGATCACTTGACATATGTATAGTGGGTGTAAGGTCCAACATCTGATATAAGATTTAGATTAAATGCATGAACACTTTTGAGAAATATGAGGATGTGAAGTCACAATTAGTCTTGATGTCAGTCAATTCCTCACAAATCACATTGAACTTTGAACTATTATAATCTCTCTTATATTGAATAAGATTCAATGGAAAATTTTGTCGCTTACAAGGAAATACTGACAATTTTTATGTCAATTTCTAAACTTACATGTCTGCAGTTGAAAAACAAGCTAACCCTTCGTGGCAAACGTAAAGTTTTACGAATAAATAAACATGTACACGATTAAACTAATAGAGAAAATATTTTGTTTAGATTTAACTCCAAAATAACCAATAAAGGCAGAAGAAAAAAAAAGGAGCAATATAACCGTAGGCAAACTAAATATTAAAAAAAAAAATACACGATCCAAACTAGAATGTATTCATCCAATATACGTGTATCAGGTGTATGTCTTGCGGGTATTATGTACGTTGAACTTGACATCTTTCTGTGGGTTGCGCAATCAGATACAGGTTTAGCTGTATATACATTATATATATATATATATATATATATATATATATATATATATATATATATATATATATATATATATATATATATATATATATATATATATATATATATATATATATATATATATATATATATATATATATATATATATATATATATATATATATATATATATATTATATATATATATATATATATATATATATATATATATATATATATATATATATATATATATATATATATAATATATATATATATATATATATATATGTATATATATATATATATATATATATATATATATATATATATATATATATATATATATATATATATATATATA
>JAIGNY010000186.1:1027500-1052500 GCA_020152595.1 Chiridota heheva | reverse complement strand
TCAAGTATAGATGACAGTTTGTGCAAGGAAAATTGTCACGTGATTTTCCAACCCCGTAATGACAGTGGCCATGCTGGTTTCACCTAAAAATCAAATGGAACGACCTTAGGTGGTACACTGTAATTATCCTAATATTCTTTAATCTAAATTTGATATAATGTTAAAGTAAAAAGCCCTAATATATGGCTATGGAGGAAATAGCGGATTTTGACGAGAAAAAGGGACATTTACCCTATTCAGAGGCTGTTCCTGGAGATGTTGACCAGTCCTACAAAAATTAGACAAAAGCCAGAGACTAAAATAAGCTGTTTAGGCTCTTTTGGGGCTTACTTTTTTGCCATGGATTAAGCCTGGCATACATATCTTTCTTTTTTAGGGACGCGAAACATTGTTCACTCCAGATTGATGCTGAGAACGGACCCAAATTATTTTCTGTCCGGCCCTACCAAGGCTTAATCCAGCCTCGCTATATTAGCTCTTGTTAACTTACTAGAGCTGTGAAAACAGGATACGTCATCATGTACAGTTCTGCCATGTACTTGCTGACATGACTGTGCGTGTGCATGTGCGTGAGGAAACGATATGTACAATTTGAAATGGAAAATTCGGCCATTTTTTGTGAATATTTTGGATAAATTTAATTTGCAAACAAAATGCACCATGTGGACTGAAGGCGTTGGCCCCATTCTGCCATTTTCAGCAAATAACATGGAGGAAAAACCATGTCAGTTCTCTTGAAAACTGTTTAAAATTTGAGAGTGAATTTTCGTTTATGTAAAATCATTTCCAGTTTCAATGCATTCAATTTATATACCTAAATGCAGTGTTCAAATTGGTGTTAGCTTGAAATAAACTAGTTCTTACGAAGATATTTTTTTTTCATGAATGGATCAATTTATCATCTATAAATGTTATATATTTACGGATTATAATCCCCTCATATTTTCCCTTCATTGATTTAGATCATATTGATCCTAATATGGACATACACAATCCATAACACTGTTTAAAGTATAGGCTGATCTGGCACGTTAACACCGCCCTGTCTAGCAGTCTAGACGTGTGAATCATTATCCGTCAGTCGTGTAAAAATAATCTTTTCGAGTTATTTTCAAATTTGCAACAGGAATGTAAAACAATAAAGTTTCAGATATGTGGGATGTCTATAACATGCCCGTAGCCTGCAATTTTTTTTTTAATACGTTTTTCATATAAAAGAGCAGCAAACTTTAAAATTCCAGGTGCTTAAAATCTTTTTAGATTTTAAAAGGACAGCGTTTTTCGTATAAAAGGGCATCAGAACTTATAAAAATAGTGGCGTGGGTGGCGTATCCAGGTCCTGACCTTAGTTTTTAGAAATAACGTTAGCAAATCCCTTGTCTCCCCCGGGCCGCGCTCACAGTTCCGAAGCTGACTGCGCCATTGTCTACATACTTATTTCTAAATATGGGGAAAGATTGTGGCGTGAAAACTGGTAAAGACAAGTTTTGGTCCGGCGTAGTTTGCAGTCTCTTCTCTATAAAACATTGCCAATAACATTAAATTGTCAGATTACTTGCTTTTTCTGACCAACTTCACGGGTCCAACCGTCGTAGTATAAAAGGTATTTTTGTTTTGTTTTTTTTTATATATTATTAGGAAATATAGTCATTATTCCGTTTCTCTGCAACAAAACTCGTCGGGTAGATGAATGTTCCCGCAGTCACCGGGATTAACATTTAAGTCACAGTGAATAGCAACCGTATCTTAATATTTACATGGATCCATATGAAGGTGATAAAATAAATATATTGTAAACGTTTCTTATATCGTTTCTCTGATTTTCTTCAACGCTTTTTCAAGAAATCACTGTCACTCTTTATATTTTGCACCCATATAGAAAAAATAGGCATAACTTCATCTGTTCATGTATTGCGGTTTTGCGATGCACTAGGCAAAGGACTTTGGCTCGAGTGGAATGACCCGACTTTAGGGGGGCCATTCGCGAGTGAAAAAACACGATGCCAAAACATTCATCTTTTGTATAAATTTTCCGAGTTAGATTGTTTCAAATGCATACAAAACAACTAAAAAGAATGAAAAACGAGAAACGTTTACATACTTTTTTTCGCTTTGTTACGAAATTCACCTGTTGTAAAAATGGACTAAACCAAATACTAAAGTTAGTGCATTACCGGGATTTAATGCACTGGTCATGATATTGCAAATTATACTCAAAATAAATTTATAAAATTAGATTGGGATTTTATAGAAGATCATCTAAAGATAAGATTTTATCAAACATTTGTTACAATGGCTTGTAATCGTGATCCCGGCCGCGAAACTAAGACGAATATCAATCATATCGTATCACCTCTGCGCATCTGACATCAAGCGCAGAGGTTTGTCTTCTGCATCACACCTTCTCCCCCACCCGACCTTTGTGAAAAGTGACCAATGGTTGGATGGCGCTCACCGTCCTTCGGAGGCAACGAAAAGCCGTCGGTCCCGATGGTAGGAGATTCCCCCCCCCCCCTTCCCGCCTGGTTCTCTGAACACCTCTCGAAAAGAGCAGGGTGTTAACCCGGCGTTCATCCACTTTCCATCCTGGAAAATTCATCCGGTACACACTGAACTGCTGAAAACAAGTCATTGCGGCTTATGTGTGCTTTTACTGGCATATGCCTAAAAGTGAAAGAAAAACCCTTCCAAATTAGAATTTCGGACTGTCCGAGGTCTAATATTGGTAGCAAATCCTAAGAATTCTTGAACAATGATATTATGCTTAAGACTGGGTGGAATATTCAGTTGAGAAGGACGTAATACTTTGCTTCTATTGCAGAATTTCCGGAACACAAGGTAAATGTTGCCTGTTTTACATTGAGTTTCCGAGTTATGGGCAATTCAAGTTTGAAGATGTTTTAATTTGATTTTATATGATTTCTTTCCTTATTTTCTACAAATTTAAAATGAAATTTATGTAGTTTCTATTCAGATCCTGAATGGATGAAATTCCAAATCTGTTTGAAGTCATTTTGACATCAGAGGATTAAATCATTACAGAGGTCGTCCCGTTCATGTCTCAAATTTGCATGACATTTTCCATAAGTGCGCCTAAAAATTTTAAGTTTAAAATCGCGCAAAATTCTGCATGAAAACACTTATTTGACTTTTGACCCATGACCTTTTACTATCCAATTATTTTGGTAAGAATGTTAAAACCTACCCACCTATAAAGACCTGTAATTACCAAGTAATTCCTAAAAGATACAGCCATCACCATAAACTTGTTTCATTTGACCTGTAACCTTTGTACTCCAAAACCTCGGAGACAAAGGTTCCAGGCCAGGAGTACCCGTCCACCAATTTTGGTTCATGTGTGTACTACAGTTTTTGAATCATAAGCGACACAAAATTTAAATGTTGCATACGCACACATGTACACCCGCACACACATAAACCCACGAACCGCCTAATATGAGGTCATTATATGAGAAGCCCTGGTGGGCCCACCAGCCCCTAATATCAAGGGGGTGGCCATGTAGAAACAGGCAGTTACTTGCCTATACAGCAAATTGACTACAACATCTCATCCCCACATATATGTATATGTGAGTGATGAGATAAAAATGTTGCTGTATTATTAATATAGTGCGAAAGAGGCGCGTTATGCAATTGGTTGAAATTTCAACCAATCAGAAAATTAGAACTGAATTTCCTTATGCAGATATGCCCCATATTTGCATATATATGTTCTGTCGCCTTCGTCAACTACTCGAAAAATGTATCTGCCATCTAAACGGTGCATGCCTGCGTATAGGAAGGATAACCTCTCGGGGGTGGGGAGCCCCAAACTTTTCCGGTTATTAGCGGAAAAATTGCACTGGTATATCAAGATTCCATCAAACCATGCTGCTAATCGATATCCTTAAATTTTCGGATAAAGGCCTTCAATTTTCGGGAAAAAATCCTTCAAATTTTGGGAAACGATGACAAAATCTTATCAAAATTTCTTATACATTTTCAACATTTCCATTACTTTTTCAAAATATTCCTTCAATTTGACCATTTTTAGTTTTGTTGATAATTCTCCAATTTTATTTATAAATCGAGGGAGTGGAGAGTGGGAGTTTTCCCATATCTCCGCTTCCTACACTCTAAAAAAGCCCAGGTCAAATTTATGACTATACGTTTTACTTTTACGAGCAGTTTTAGATAATGTATTTGCCCCCTTCTTTCTTCTCCTGTAGGCCACACCACTGCCGGACACCCCAACCCACCAAACATAAATTGATTTTTAAGAAATTTAAAAATATATATTTCTAATTAGCCGAGCGATCGTGTTTCACAAGAAGCTTATGTATATGTCATTGGAAGGGGGTGAGCAGGGATGGACTGACTTAAATTCTGACCATGCATAGCTTTAAACCAACCCTAACTTAAGTCAAACGTGTGCAATTGCCATCCTGTTTGGCAACAAAATTAGCGGCCTGCCAATCGACCGATCCTGGATCGGTGGCCGCTTGCCTCATAGGAAGCCGAGGTGGTTAACACTTGCCGTAGGCCGTTACAACGAGCGCAGCATAATGTGGGCCAGTCTTCATTTCAAAATTGGAGACCGGGCTGCACCTGGATCGATGGAATGATGTTAGCCAGTCCGCCCCTTGGGGTGAGGATCCAATGCTCACCAGTCACCTGAACCCCCACTCTTTTGACGCTGGCTACGCCACTGAGATATTTTTTTGAGATATTCTGTGAGTATCAGTGTGAAATCCAAGGAGTGCATTAGTGCACACATGCACCCCAATTGACATTAAAGACGGAGAATGAACATTATTGTTAGGTTATTCGGACTCTTGGCAGAAATGACAAAAAGAAAAGGAATTCAAGTTTATTGGCAATAAATGTCACAACCTTTTTATTACTAAAATTGGCAACACCGGCCACAAAATAAAAATAAACACTTTGGTAGAACCTGCCAAAAAATATAAACCTACCAGCCAAAATGATGGCCCAAATTACATGCCAAAATGATGACAAAACCTACCAAAATGATGGCCAAATACGTGCCAAAATGATGGCGAACCCGGCCAAAATGATGTTCTTAATACGTGCCAAAATGATGACGAAAATGCTCACCGGGCTAAAACCACTTGCCGGGCCCATGAGATATAATTATGAGAAACAATTGCTCCAAGAGCTAAATCGAGGCGAGTATAAAATAGCATAAATAATAGGTAAAAAAGGCCAAAAATTTAGGAAACAAAGCCAAAACCGCCACACCGGTCTGTCGATCCCACGAAGCGGTACCGGCCCCACAAAAATTGGCTTATGAAAAAGACAATAAATCAGCGAGGAGGAGATGAAAACAAGGAAAAATTGATCTAAATATGGCACTAACAAATCATTAAATCAGAGAGGGGATACTAGAAAAACTGGGAGTAGAATCTAAATAGGAACAACCACAGCTGCAAATCCCAGAGGAACAAAACCTGCCCTTAGTCCGAAAGGTGCACACCATCATTTCTAAAGAGATGATTGCTCGTCCAAACAGAAGAGGAATGACGAGTAATATGCCCCGTTCCTACCCATAAGCTTATAGCCCGCCGATCGATGGCCTTACGTACGGTTTCCACCCAATATACCCTAGTCCCGAGCCCCTGTAAGTAACCCTAGGCAAAACCTCGGACCAAACCAGGTGTGCACCAGGCACTAGCTCCTTTACTAGGCCAATGGCTGCAAGAATGTTAGCTTGTATCAGGTGGGCTGGGCAGGACACAAGATCATTGGTGCTTAAGTGGATAACCACTCAACTGGACAACCGGCTCCTCTCCACTCGGCCAACAAAAACCAAACCGAGCTGAAACTCGCTGAGGTTCATCCTTGAAATACTTCGCCATACAACGGTGGATTGGGGTCAGCTCGGTGGTTCACAGAATAGATGGCTGCCCACCGGATAATACTATTACCCACTATCCAAACAATGTCTGTACAGCTGTATTAGAAAGAAAAACTAAGAAAACAGTTAAGATAAATTGTCATACTCATCGTAAGCTAAACTTAGCCGTTCCCAATTACAACTAATAAAGGACAGACCCGCGCTTTGTATGATCCGCTAAACCTGACTGAGCAAAAGATTGGACGGGGGACGAATATTTTTCAAGAAACAACTAGACTTCCACCTGCCCCAAACCTAAATATCTGTGCATTGGACAAAACCTAATAATACTGCACAGGTATAGCCGCCCCAATCCGAAAGGAATGTGACCGAATCGGAATAGCAACTGGATGACTCACTATGGAAATTGTCTTGCTTAACACCTTTGAAAACTGACGCCTGGTGACGGGGGACCCATTGAAATGAATTTAAAAAAAACTAACCCAGACTGGCTGACCGAACTTGAAGGTAATCCTACAGGAGCTGAACTGGGCAAAATGAACTGGGCAGCAGGAATCAATATAATGGATGACCCCAGACAAAGCTGATCGGTCATGGAACTACGCAAAAATAAAGTAAAATCAACAAGAAGCCCTGCACCCTGCAAAGTCCTCAGTAAAATTAGGTTGGCCACTCACCTTAAGATAAAACGCCAAGCCTGACAGGTAAGTTGTAACCGAGGAATGGAATAGGCGTTTCAAAAATAAGTAAGCAACAAAATTTGCAACCTCCCCGATGAGGAAGGGTGGGAACCAGAACCTTCAGAACCCGTGTTAACCATAATAGTGTTTGAGCATAAGTTGCAAGAGTACCCTTAGTCAGATAACATATGACTGTGTACTGAAGCCATATGCATCGGCTGTACACAAGTATTGCTAGTAGTGTGTGGCATGTAGGGCATACTGAGTGAGATGTTTATCTCACTAGAGTACCTTTTGCCACTGACAGACCCAACAACCACCCATAACGATGGGCAATGGAGAAGGGAAAAAAAGGACCCACCAACGGCCACTGGGTAGTGAGTACCTAAAAAGAAGAATAACAATCAAATTATACACACAAAATAAGATACCAGTGAATGGGAAAAAAGCTAGCATAACCAACCAAGGAATGGCAAAATGGTCACAATGGCTTAAAATCCCCCATGTGAATCCGAGATATCTGCGATGTCATCGTCCACCCCTGGCACATACTTCGCCTTAAACAAAATGTTAAACTTCAAGCACTGCAAAATCAAAAGCCTTACCCTGGGCATAATACAGTAATAAGAGGTAGTGAGATAAACATCTCACTCAGTATGCCCTACATGCTACGCACTACTTGCAATACTGAGTGAGACGTCCTAATACAAACTTCCCATTGAGATTTTCATTTAGACCTATCATACGACCAACAGTTTTACAAATTGTGATAGCAAAACCATTAGGAATAGTACTGACGTGCTACCAAATTAATGACAATAATATTGTAAACTTACTAAATATATTTTCATGTCCTTATATACAACAAAAAAGAATGAATTTGAATGATTTTTGGAGCTAATCGTTTACCTTAACAACTTTGTCCGTCCGACTCGCGACGGGCGTACACAAGTAACATAACACAGATTACGCTGGCGAGTGTTAGTTTTCAGATATTCACACTCGATCTTCCTCAAGAGACAGCAAGACAACAGCGCGAGAAAAAGTTTACATCACATATTACACGATGGAGGAGCATAGTTGATATACAATAAAATATCATTTACACCAACATATTTGGGAAAAGAATTAAGGCCTATACAGCTAAAAGAAAGTCTAGCTTAGTCAATAATTATTCTTCAGGGCAGTTATTGCATATTTGTTTTAATAAATTTTATGTCCATGTCGTGATGCTCAATACATAAGTGTAGGAACTGGGAGGGCAGGGGGCACGTGCCTCCACACAAAAATGAATAAAGTGCCCCTTTTGAAAATGAAAAGTGCACCTCAATTACGGTCAAAGGCGCGAGAATTTGTGGCGGAATTTGCGGACACTTTTAAACAAATATTACAAAAGAACCTTTTTAAAATGAATGTTCCTTCGGCTCAGAGATTCTATCTACTGGGGAAGGGGGAGGAGGATCTTTATTTATTAAATAAAAAATGAAATGAAGACGATCAACCGTTTTGTTAATAAAATTGTAGACCTGTAACAAAATATTTCCATACACCTTAGCCCGGGCCAATTCAGCCTCGTGACGCATACCAACATGAAACGTAGGCGGAATTTTCCTACCAAAAGTTGGGCAAAGTCAAAAGTTTGGGAGGATAAAAATCACGCTAAGATGCAAAAATAATCTTACAAAAGGTACAATTTCAGGAACAGTGTTTGGGTGAAGGGGGCGTAAATTTCCTCTCAAATCCCGCCTTAGTAGACACGATCGCTAATACATAACCTCTTTTTCAGTCACAAAAGAGCATTAAAATTAACACCGACGCCCTTAATTTTTGCCTAATGTAACCACACAAACAAAGCTGAACAACTTTGTTCAACTTACGTTTTGGTAGATATCACGAATTCCTTGTGAAAATTGATAATAATTGTCAATTGTCTGGAAGAAATTGATTGTTTTGTGCACAGGACGTTAGCGTTGCAACTAATGTTACAAGGAGGGGCGAAAACGGGCGCAGATACAAAACAAACCCCCACACTGCCCATTCGTTGCAAGACGCGAAAATTGCGTTGTTGCGCACTATTATAATTATCCAAATTTAGCTAACTCAACGGCCTTGTTCTTTTGTTGATATTAATACATACAAATTGTACGCGCCAACATAAGTAACACGTACATAGGACGCACATCGGTGCGTTTATACGCTCAAGGTGACACAGGCGATGCAGATACGCACTCAAATGATGTCAATTATTTCCTTCCGCAAGCGTCCTATCTTATTTGGTTGGGAAAATGTTTACGTGCGTATCACAAATTGTCAACACGCTCGCAGAAAAAGTGTCGAAACTTTTGTTTTGAACGAAAAATGTGTATCCTCCTAGGAAAGCAATTAAGTTATTACGATATTTACAAGGTGTAAAACCAATTCAAGTTTCCGTGTGCTGATTTTCATGTTAAAATATGGAAGTCTTCATACCGAAAATAAATTTACCCAGAATTCCTGGGCAGCTTTTTTGAAAACACACGTTGAAGCCCATTGACTTTGCTTAAGCGTGTTAATTTTTTATGTATGTAATCGTTCATACTCTAATTCAGAAATTCAGAGCGAATGAGTTATAGTATGAAGATTCGTTCTCATTAGGCCTTTTCTCAATCTGTTTAAGAAATAATTGGGCACACTTTCAATTATACTAAGCCTCCGCTGCTACAAGGTCATATGCCTGTTGCACACGTTCTGCAACAACATTGCCCCACTGGTCTTGTCTTTCTCTTGCACATTTTAATACTGTTGCTTGAAAGTCCAAGGTCTCCACATTGCTGACTAACTCTCCTTCTTTTATATGGTTTATTATTATCTAATTTGATGGGCTCCAAACAGAAAATACAATCATTTTTTTTTATGTCAAATGTCCGAGATGTACTTGACCTCACTTGAGGTACTTCTACTTTTTGTTCAAGACTGGCAGACCTTTTCTCAGCCGAAATAGAACTTTTTCGTGTGTAGTTTTTGCCACAAAGAATTATTTTCCTGTCGGGGTTATATGATTATAGGTTTGGGGTAATGATTTGTGGTAGGTTATGAGTTATAATTAGATGGTTTGGGACCATGTTATTTAGATATTTGATTGCATTCCTTCTGCCAAGTTAGAACATGTTTTGACACTGCGTTGATATTTGTTACATTCCGAAGTTATGGCAAAAACAGATCAAATGGCGGCCATTTTGGACGCCATCTTAGTTTTGGTAATTTGGAATGTTATAACCTCTTAAGTGATGCTGTCAATGGATTACTTGTCCCTTAAAACATGTTTATGTTTAGACACTTAATTTGTATTTATAACCTGTATGGATGCAAAGTTACGATAACAACTTAGAATGGCGGCCATTTTGGATGCCATCTTGTTTGTGATAATTTGGGATGTTAACCTCTTAGAGAGAAAAAGGATTCAAAGAAACAATTTGTTAATGATTAGTTCAGAGATCAAACAAGTTAATCTAATATGAAACAGGAAATACATGTTGAAGAAAGCATTCAATAATATTATTGCATTATTTTATTTTGAAAGAAATATTAAAGTTTTAGGTTATGTATCCATTGTGTAGAATTGACTGAAATCAGATTTTTTGTGACGTAACATGCCCACATTTCTCAAGCCCATCGTGTATTCTATTATCTTACACCTGAGATTTCTTTGCTAATAAGTGTTTTGATATGTCAGGAAAAATAATAAGATATTGAAGCATGTTTTCTCAATTTTGTTTGTTTGAAAGTTCTGCTTCATGTAGGGGAACTTCCTTGAAAATTCACTGAGTTAACACCTTCACCTGTTCACAGTTAATCATCACATGAGTGACGTTAGAATAAATGCTACGCAATTTGTGAATTGGTGTGTGAAAGGAGCATGCTTGGCTTCGAATTAGAGAGCAACAAATCTCCTATTTGACAGTCTTTGGTTATAAATCCCTAAAAAATATGGAAAACTTGATAATCCATGAAAACCCTCACGGACTGATAAAGAGCTACGGAATAGAGACATTTAAGAGTTCGAAATAGGTGACATGCTGGTATTGTAACCTCTTTCAGTTTGCCCTAGTTTCTCATTACTTAATCAGCTTGTCCTGCTTTCTCTCAGATTTGTTTCATTTGTCATTTCTAGTTTAATATTATTACAACCGCGGAAGGTTTTTGTTTGCCCCATTGAACTGCAATTGGTTATTTGTCTTCTAATGGACTGAACTCTTAATCGTTTGGTCCATTTTTATCACCACATATAAGTGCCATAGCGTATTTATGGAAATCAAAGAGTTCTTGAGATGACTAAATGAATGATGGTAATTCCACAACACTTTGAGGATTATTCACTTTCTATTCTTAAAGGAAATAGACGTTATGCTGAAGGCGTTGTATTTTACATGTCAAAGGTTATGATGCTGAGTCACTCAGACAAAAATATCTGGACTATGATGTGGAGGTAAAAATTATGTCAATTCAAGTGATAGTTTGGCTACAATTTATAAACGCAATCATAGACCTGCCTCCTACTTCTAAAAAGTAACACCTGGAGTCGACGAGACATAAAACGGAATAACATACTATTTTAGTTCTCGTTTGATTTTAACGTCATGATTCTTTAAGTGATTGTTTATTGAATTATAAATATTGTAGACTAGTCATAAAGTATTACTCAGCAAAGCACAACTGTGTCACCATTTGCTTTAATCTAAATCTATACAGTCGGAGAGAAATGTAATTTTTTAATCTGCATTTTACTATGTTGACAACCTTAAAAGAAGAAATGTACAAAACATTGGACAAAACTTGAGATTAAATATCTGAATATGATGGAAACTTATGCCAATGGTTTCATGGTAAGAAAAGGTCACAGTACGATATCTAATCAAGGAGTATTTACTTCATTATACAGTTCAATTGACATTCTAAGCATTTTCTTTGTAATAAGGAAATTGGTCGATTAATTGAGGCCTTTTGTAATTAGTATATTCATTCATTGCTTCGCTTTGACGAAGTATATGGTCCACGACGACGACGAGTAAACACACAATTACAATGACGGGGTCGTCGCCTGCGTATTCGGTTATGATAGTAACAATGCCTATCACGAAACGCTTAATACGACCCAGACGAGAATACAGGTACGACGCACGGACAGACATAAATCGACAACCAAGTCAATGTCCACGGCCTTTGATAACCCAGTTGTGGTGCACTGGCGTGTCTACCCAACCCAGGGCCTCGTGGTCTGTAGACATGTATGATAACCGCTACACCACAGTTGGTAGTACAATTTCCGACTTCGCTTTATATCCCTTTAACTTGTTGTGTGTGTTGTTCTTAATGCATGTTTGATTAAACCGTAATTAATTTTAATTAGTATTCAATCATACGGAGTATATTGTCCATATTTTGCGACATCCTTTTATACCCCTTTAAGTGGTTACGTGAAGTTTGTTTTGAATTAGTATTTGCTTAAATCGTAAGCAGGAAGGTCCTGTGAGTATCTGAAATTTGTGTCACCTCTCACTTTTTGTTGTCTCAGTTCCTTAATTGGGAGGCAGGTAGCTCAGTCGGCGGAGCGTACGACTGACATGTTCGAGGTCTCAGGTTCGAGTCCAACGGCGATTTAACCAGAGACTTTTTCCACAGATAAACAGAACGATAAACGCTGACATCAAGCGCAGGGGTTTGTATTCTGCAATACTCCTTCTCCTCCACCGACCTTTGGGAAAAGTGGCCAATGGTTGGATAGCGCTCACCGTCCTTCGGAGGGTACGTAAAGCCGCCGGTCCCGATGGTAGGAGTTTCACCCCTGCCCGGTTCTCTGAACACTTCTCGAAAACGGCAGGGTGTTTATCCACTTTCCATCCTGGTAAAATTATTTGCTTCTATACTGACTGACTGAATACAAGTCCATGCGAATTACGTGTGCTTTTCCTGGCATATGCCTTGAAGACGAACAAATTGAGTCCTTTTTAATTAGTGCTCAATCATTACTGCGCTTTGACGAAGTATATTGTCCATATTTCCTAACTTCCTTTTACACTCTTTTAAGTGGTGGTGTAAGTTGCTTTTCAATTAATGTTTGTTTAAATCTAAGGGAGTTCATGTGAACTTTCTGAGATTTGTGTCACCGCTCACTTTGTGTTGTCCTATAGTTCCTTAATTAGTACTCAGTCATCACTGCGCTTTGACGGAGTATATTGTCCATAATCTCGACTTCACTTTATACCCTTTTAACTTCAACTTTGCTGGTTTTCATCCAACACATTTTCAGGAACAGATTCGCAATGTGTTCTGATGTGAAGGATACTTAGACGATATGTCAATTACACAGTTAACTATACATTCCTTGACACATTCTCCCCACCCTGAAATATTCTTACATTTTCAAGTTCAGTTTGTAAATATAATAACATTGTAACTTTGCAGATGAAAAGGAGTTATCTAAAGAGATTACACAGCTGATTTCACTGTAATCAGGAGTTTGTAATATGTTATAATAATAAATCCCCGTTGTAGCTACAATGTTGTAGTCGTCTTCATTACACATCCGGTGAGCTTAGAGCTGAATGTAGTGCTGAACGTGGTGCCGAATCTAGTGCTAGCTTTACGCTGGTGTTAATAGGCCCAATGCCAACGTTAACATTACCACAAGGACTACGATTGCCTTCGTCAGTTGTGGTTCTGGTTGTTCGCCTCGGTGGAGAAGTTGGTCTCGTTTCACTTTCACTCTCTCGGGTCTCTGTCCAAACGTGACTTTTAATTCCAGCTGATACCGACGAAAGCTCTTCGGAGCCCTTCTTGATCTTCGCTGTCTCGGCATACTTCCACATACTTCACACAATGACAAAATTATAAACAAAGTTGTAAAATTAAAGTTCAATGACGACACGGACAGCTGATTAGATTCAAAATAAACAAGACAGAATTTACATAACAAAATGCTGTGACCGAATGACCTCAGTCTGAGGCGGGGTTAGCTTATATACAAAAAATGCGGACGTAACTGACAAAATAACAAAGCCCCGGCTAAGAGGGCCGACGATGCAAGACCCGGCCTAGTAGAAAGGACAAGAAATGCCTAAAAAACATAAGAACACATAGCAGAAAGCACCATGAAATAACATACATTAGTACATGGAACATGACTATACAAATTGGGCCAGTTAGGATGAAAACTGAGTGAGTAGCACCAACAAAAAAAAAAGCTCAGATGAACTAGAACTTCCTGCATAGGCAAAGCTATGTTAAAAGATAGAAACCTCAGCCGGGGAGCCGTGGCAAGGTGACGTCAGGTCCCGTATCAACCAGCAAGAGGCGTTAAATATGAATATGCATGAAATACCGCGATACCAGTTAAGTACAGTTATTTCGGTTATGTCCAATTTTAAACAACTTCTGAACATTTTTTACACAGCTGCTGTTTACTATATGAACCTAGCGACCGGTGTTGTGTAAGTTTCTAACCAGCAGTTGTATACTTTTTATACACAATAGCTGTCATTATTTGTTTACAACAGTGGCGGCACGATTATTCTTTTTTGGTGGGGGGATGGGAGGGGTTGACTTTACTGTGTTCAAGAGAGGGATGCGGTAAACTAAACAATGAGGGGAAATGTGGTTAAAAAATTCTGGATCAGCAGTTCATTAACAACTTTAAGGATAAGTGGATAATATTTTGATTGCTTCGATTATTGAATATGACTTTTGTAATAAACTGGATGTGGTTTCAGTCAACCCACTATTAGCATCACCCTGCATGTCCATAATCTAACCAGGTGTAGCATCTGCATTGCACTGCACAGATGCATGTAACCTTAGGCCTATACAGCTATAGTATGCATGATAGGCCTAGGCCCTAGTCAGACTTGTTAACATCCCAGGTTCACGTTATCCTCGCGGGTGACTAAAATCACATCCAATTTATCATAAAAGTCATAATTAATAACCGAAGCGATTAACATATTGTCCACTTACCCTTGCAATTGTGAATGAACTGCTGATCCAGACCCCACGCGGGTGGTTTATTCTCCATATCGCAAGTCAGTATTCAAGTACCGGGCATATAGATAACGCGCAAAATAATGCATGGTCACCTAAACTTTACTGATCAATGATTGGGTCTTTTAAATCACGTGTTGAATTTTTTTACACATCAATTGTTTAAAGCACCGAGAGAGAGAGAGTTGAACACACAATTACAATGACGGGGTCGTCGCCTGCGTATTCGGTTATGATAGTACAAAGGCTATCACGAAACGCTTAATACGACCCGGACGAGAACACAGGTACGACGTACGGACAGACATAACATCGACAACCAAGTCAATGTCCACGGCCTTTGATAACCAGTTGTGGTGCACTGGCGTGTCTACCCACCCCAGGATTGAACCCGGGGCCTCGTGGTCTGTAGACAGGTATGATAACCGCTACACCACAGTAGGTAGATGTTTAAAGCACCGAACTGGCAGCAATTTATATTCATTGTTGATTTACAATGAACAGTAACATTTAACACAACCCATTTTTAGCCAAAATACGCACACAACCACTTTTAAACAGCCATTAAACAGTGTATTTACAGTGTACGGCGGCCTATAATCAAAAGACAACGGGACCTAAACACCCAACCAAGGCTAATACAATGAATAATAGAATAAAATATTTTAGAGCCTAATGATGGCCCCAAAATTGATTATTTTTGGGAGGAGCTATAATAAAGTATATACTTGACCAGTGGAGAAATAGTATCTCCATGATTTGAAGAAGAGAAACAAGAAACTGTCTCCCGAGGGATCAAATCAAGGCTCTTCTAGCGTCAGGATGGAGGCTATGAGAGATTTTAGTTGAAGGGGCAAAACATTAGGAGGGGGGTAATACGAATATTTTTTTATTATAAATTTCATTTAATGCAAACTCAATTCAATACAACAAAAAATTCCGGTCAATACAAAACAATTAAATTAAATACAAAAGCAATTCAATTCAATAAAAAAAAAACAATTCTATTCAATGCAAAAACAATTCTATTCAATGCAAAAACAATTCAATTCAATACAAAACACAATTCAATTCAATACAAAAACAATTTCATTTAATACAAAAACAATTCAATTCAATACAAAAATAATTCAATTCCATACGACAGTATGAAACAATTCAATTCAATACAAAAACAATTGAATACAAAAATATTTCAATTCAATACACAAAAAATTCAATTCAATACAAAACAAATCAATTCAATACAAAAATAATTCGATTCAATACAAAAACAATTCAATTCAATACAAAAAACAATTCAATTTAATACAAAAACAATTCCATTCAATACAAAACACAATTCAATTCAATACAAAAACAATTCAATTCACTACAAAGAACAATTTAATTCAATGCAAAAACAATTTAATTCCATACGACCGTACGAAACAATTCAATTCAATACAAAAAACAATTCAATTTAATACAAAAAACATTAACGTTCAGCAAATATCATTATCATTATTGAAATCATTATTATTTTATTTTTTTTTCTTGGGGAGGGAGGTGGTTTATTTTAAAATAATGCTAAATGGGCTTTAATTCAGCAGTGATGGGTCTAGGGAAAATGCGGGCCATCTCAGTTCCCAGAAAATATTTTTTTGCTAATGTATGTCTATGATTAGATGATACAGCGTCCAGCGACACTTATAACTTATAACAATTCGTTTCATAAATATGTTTTAGGTTTACCACCAAATGCCATAAATATTATAGCTCTAGGAGAGCTGGGTCGCCTTTCCTTTAAAAGTCAAAAATATACTAAAGCAAATAACATATTGGTTAAGACTTCTTATTCTTGATAAAGACAGGTATCAGACTCATTGTTATGTAGAACAAAGAATATCGGAAAACAAAGGAGTGCTATCATGGGGACTGTGTGTTAAAAATATTTTGTATGAAACTGGGTTTGGTAATGTTTGGGAAGGGCAGGGGGAAGAAATTACTAAACATTTCTATGAAAATTTTAAACAGCGAGTTTTTGATATAGATAGACAGAACTGGTTGAGTGATATTAAATCTAGAAGTTCTTTGCGTTGTTATGCACAATTTAAAACAGAAAGCTATGCAGAGCCATACCTATTATTCAATAATGTTTTTAAGTTTAAAAAGTTGGTCTCCAAAATCAGATGTGCTTGCCTTGAAATTGAAGTCAACGAAGGCCGTTATTGTTATATAACCTATGAACAGAGGTTCTGTCAGGTTTGCATTTGAAAGAAGTTGGAGATGAATATCATTTTCTCCTAATTTGTCCATCCCTTTCTGAAATCCGCTGTAAATTCATCCCAATTTTTTTCTTTCAGACTGCAAGTAGAACAAAATGTAATACTTTATTAGCAGCTAGCTCTAAATATTAATTTTTGCAGTTATCACACTTTATTTTACACGCAATGGAAGCAAGACGTTTGTTTCTTTCTCTTTAATTATTGTTTGTTGTAAGAACCTCAATCATGTACCATTTAATTAATCGTTTATGTTTGTGACAAACGCCAGATGGTCTAGAGCACTGTAATAAATTGTATTGTATTGTAAGAAGTATATGAAATTTCGTGGAAAATGAATTTTATCTAACGAGCGACAAGCAAAATCCTGAAGGCGTTTTCAAATACATTTGAGCTGTTAAAAGATAACAAACAAAGGGGAAAAACACTCAAATTCGATTGCGGGAAAATAACATAAACAAAATTCGACGGTCTGACGATACAAATGGGAGTTTGTGAAAAACGGTGGTGTTTAAAACGAAGACCGAAGATGCGGAAGACTTCAAAACGAAGACCTCTCAACGAAGACTGAAGATGGAAGATCACAAAAATATATATTTTTCAATTCCTTTGTTTGTTACAATTGTGATTTTAAAGAAAAAAAAAACTTAGTTGAACTTTCAATTCTTTTGCAATTTTCCATAATTTTCGAGAAAAAACTTTTTTAGCTACTTATAAAATTGTTTGTATATTAAATCTATTTTGCATATACATTTCTTACGATAGAATTACACTTTAAAATACACTTTAACAAATTTAGGGCTATATTCTTACGTTTGATATATTCGAATGAAGCGTCAAATTTTCAAATTTCCATGTGCTTTAAAGGATAAACACAGAGGCCAGTCATCTAAGGTCTTATTCTTCGTACTCTCTTATATGGCAAAGAACAATAAACTGATGAAAGCAACAAAATGGTTAGATGGTTACGAACGTATTAAAAACTCATATTCAATTGAGGAGAGATTTACACTTAAAGTTGTATCTGATTTTGGTAGAAATGGATGGCTGAAATGATATTAGTTAAGTCATTATATTCCGACATATACAGCCATTGGATACGTCAGGAGAGCACTAAGACGAGTCTAGTAAAGTTACTGATTAATCACATGAAATAATTAGTAGAAAGGAATTATAAAAACTATAAATATTCTTTTAAAATGTTAGTAATTGTTCAAAAATTGCGAGGTAGTAGAAGAGGATAATGGCAGCGTCAATGAAATTATAAATCTCTAAAACAAAGTACCAAAACCCCAAAAAAGGAAAATGTTCATAAATTGATTTGTTGTTTTTTCGAAAATTACAATCGAAAATAAAATAAAAGTTAAAACATAGACTAATTACGAAAATGTTGGAAAGTAGTTAAAAAATTGTATTTTGTTATTTTTTCAGGAAGTGAAAAAAATCGAAAAATACAATGGGAAAATGCAATGGAGTTGAAAAATTGATTAAGACCGACAATGTTCAAAATTAGGGCTTTAACTTTCTGTGGTCTTCCATCTTCGGTCTTCGATTTAGAGGTTTCGTTTCATGCCAACATGAATTTGATAGCCCCCCCCCCTCCTCCCCCAAGCCCCTTTTAAAAACAGCCTTATGGGTGCGCCAATCTCTTCTTTTGAATGTATGTGCCGTACCTTCTGTTATATATACAGAACATAAAATATCTCCCCTATTCCATCAAAATGGCTGGAGTAAAACTGGTGAAAATTAGAATTTTAGCTCTCTGCAGAGAGCCACTTCACTTGATTTACTTTGAGTCCAGAAAAATTGGTTGTATGGCTGTTCTTTCATGGCATGATCATTGTTCAGGACATTTTAATGGAAAGTTTTAACTCAGTCTTGATCAGTCTTGCCCTAAAAAATATCCCCCACCCCTCCATTTCTACTCTACCCTTGTTCCAAGGAGTCCCAAATTATAATCACTTCTTCCTTAAGCAGTAACAAATTCACACACCAAATTTAATCAAAATCCAAGTCACTCTTATTGAGATATCTTGATGACAGGCAAACAAACTGAGGCAAAAACATGTCCCTACCGCCTATTTGACCCTTCTCTTGTTCCAATATGTCTCATATTTCAATCACTTCTTCCTTAAGCAGTAACAAAACCACACAGCAAATTTGATCTAAATCCAATCATCAGTTTTGAGATATCTTGATGACAAATAAACAAACAGAGGCAAAAACATGCCCCCCCCCATTTTCACCCTTCCCCTGTTCCAATACGTCTAAAATTCAATCACTTCTTCCTTAAGCAGTAACAAAACCACACAACAAATTTAATCCCAATCCAATTATCAGTTCTTGAGATATCTTGATCAGTTGATGACAGACAAAAGACAAATCGCCAAACTGTTAAACAGTTCCCACCCCTCAATTTCCCCTTTTACCTCTTCCAGTATGCCCCAAACTTTTTACACTTCGTCATGGGGCAGTAATAAAACCACACACCAATTTTGATTAGAATCCAATCATTAGTTGTTGAGATATCTTGATGACAAACAAATTTACAGAGGCGAAAACATAACCTCCGTCCAACTTCGTTGGCATGGTTGTCGCAGGTAACAAATGATCGTATCCAAATCAGTCAGCTCATTATATTTTTCTATATACCCCTGGCATGCATGCCACAAAGCGGAAAGATGGATACCTCGACTAGCTTCGTCAAAGGTTTGAGACAAATCAGGTAAATGTTCAGTTGTTGCCCCTGTCCCCCTTCCCCGCGCTCTCTCGTTGGCGCTGCTCTTCAAACAATAATGGGGATGGGAGATGGCATGTTGAAATAAGTGTTACACATGCTTAGCTAACCAAGGAGATCTTTTAGTCTCTGATTTCTCAAATGTGTCTTCAATTGCCTCTTATTCAAAATCTCAACGGGTATCGCAACACAAATTTTAACAAAAATCTTATCCGAATTTGTTTGAAATATTTCGTGAAAGTTACCTGTACACACTTATCAAATATATCAGTGAAATAACAAATGAAGGAATCATCACCAGAAAATAATTCCCAGGCACCTCAGCTTAAAATAACACAATTAACTTTCAATATATTAACATTAACCATCGTACGTGGTTACAGGTTATATAATAAACAGGTAAAACAGTGATGTCACTTTATATCTTGCAGCCTGTTTCAGACGAATGAACTTTCAATTTAGTTGACGAGTACTCTTTTGAGCGACTTCTTTTTTACACGTCCTCATTCCTACAAACAGACAAAAGATCATAGTGGACCTGCTTGAACACATAAGTCCATAATAAGCGTAGGAGGGGTGGAGGCGGTGGCAAAGTTTCAAACCGTCACTTTTTACTTTGAAAACTTAAAAGGGGGAGAGGAGGGGGTGGTGGGTTATACTTTCGCTCCACCATTGTTGACAACCGTGGCTATTGCCCACGTCTATATGCTTAACTCACCTTTCAGCATTTTGTGTGTGTGTCCACCCTGAACGTTGCAAAAGTATTCAAGCACTATATTAGTCTTTTGTAAGTTTCACTGACTGAATGAACGGGTGATTCTGTCTGGACGGCACATAAAAGGGATTCTCCATTTCTCATGTGTTCAAGGTTTTGTCAAATTCCCGCTAAATGGGAGACTTGATTCGAACGTCTAGTTCAATCAAGAATTTCCTCCATTTATTTGTAACTGCGCGCTGCGCTGTATAGGATTTTTGTTATCTTAGAATTGATTTTGATTAAGTTTGATTGTCTTGACGTCATCGGTACAAAAATTAAACCAAGGTGTAAATTGTTGTTTTAATCTGTTGATATAGAATCTAATTTCTTGCTTGATGTGTAGCGTACTTTGAATCATGCACGAGATTAAGGAATGTGCAAGTTCATACAAACATGAAAGTTCAGTTCTTCGTCACCATATCTCAAGTGCGCAAGGGAACGGATTAGACATGATAATTCAAGCAGTGACGTATATACGAAGGCATACAATAGTTCCGGTACCACAGACTCACCAATGGTGTTGAATGAACAGTGTTAAGATGTTAACATTTTGGGTGAGGAGAGGGGAGGGGAAGGGGGAGGGTGGTAACTGTCGATAGAGGACATTTCCCCTAACCCTTCTGCAGTGGCGTGGTGGCAGGGGCCAGGGGGGAAACTGCCGCCGTTGAAGCGTTCTGAGAGGGCGCCGAATGTTCACAGGGGCGCAAACAATTGTCCTGGGAATAAATATTTATATATATTTTATCATCAACTTCTGAAATTTGAATCAGTTAAAAAAAAACATTGTTAATATTTCCTCTCAAAGCTTTATTCTTACATCCAAAACATGAAATCATCCCTGGACCCCAAATGAAGACACATATTGTAGTCAATGGGATCCCACATTTGAACATTCGTTCCAAAATGTATAGCCAATTCTTTTGAACGTTTAACTAGGCTTTAGTGTGTAATTGACACGATTCTAAGAAATTTTCTAATATCAAAATCACGCCTAAAACTTGCTAAGCTTCCGGAGACTTCGCCCCTGGCAGTATGGCAACCTATACCAGAAACATGGTTTTTATATATTAAGCAATTTTCTGCTATATTATATGCGACCTTTCACGATATTTCACAGGGTTACGAAAATTGCGCAATAACACTATAATTCAATAACTGGGTGGCGTAGTTCGAGAAAATTCCACGATGATCTCATACAGTGACTCATGCTGACCTGCTGATGCAATTTTCTCGATTTGGAACATTACAAGATTAATGACAATACTTCTAAAAACATAATCGATGATACCTTTGAGGACTACGCCCTGCTACGCCCTGCTACGCCTATTTCTTAAAATAGAACTTGCGAATTATCGCGAATTATTATATTTTCGAAGTTTCAACAATTTACAACTAACTATGTCTTATTCTCTTACATAGAGAATTGACTGCCCTCATTAATTCAGTGTGTGAATATTATCATAAAGTCATTTTGAATTTTCGTTTAATTCTACTTGAGGAATAATTTATACCGGGCCATTCACTGACTGATAGGAATAGGATTAAGTTAAAGTGTAAAATGTTGTGTAACAATAGGTTGAGATTGTCAGTGAGCCCGATGAACTCAGCCGATGGACCCGCACAACTTGACTTTAGGGCCTGTTTTATGGCAATAACAATGCGGTGTGTAAGCTGTGATGTTGTGTGCTCCGAACGCCAAATTCCCAAAAGGTCCCAAAACCCGGTTTAGTAGTGCAAGTGTTAAATATCACATTGCTACCTGCAGCTCTTTGGATCGGCACACCAACAACCAGCAAGATGTGAATGTGTGATAATAAACAAATTATTTATACTGTTAGATATAGACAAATAAAAGAATATAAAAAATATTTTTTAAATCTTTTATTCATTTGCATGGAGAAAAGTTATACTCAGTTGAACGGGCCAGAAAACACTGCATGCAATGCACAACATTCTAGACATACATTACATTTTGTTACGTCCTTTCCTTTCTCTGCCAAATATGAAACGTGACTTTTGAAAAGTATGAAACTGACTTTCGAAATGGATTTTAGTGGCGCAGTTACAGAGTTATATACTTTAATAAATTAGAGCTTGATTCAACGTGATTTTTCATCAACTCTACAACCTGCTGGAAACCATTTATTATTACCGTAATCAACGTAATAAGTGCCCTTATGGCAATCCGTTTTACTTTTTATTCAAATCAAGAATTACTGATATCAACTATTATTTGCTGATATCGCTAATTCAATTGTTAGCAATTTAATTAGTGATATCATCAAAAAAATATTTATATCAACAAATAATTGCTAATATCAACAAATAATTGCTGATATCAACAAATAATTACTGATATCAACAAGTAAATACTTAGTTCATTAATTGAATTGTTGATATCAACAATTGAATTAGTGATATCAGCAAAAAAATGCTGCATATCAACTATTGAATTGTTGATGTCAACAATTCAATTGTTGATATCAGCATTTATTTACTGATATGAAAAATAATTGCTGATATCAACTAATAATTACTGATATCAACAAACGATTACTGATATCAACTATTGAATTGTTGATCAAAAATCATTCAATTAGTTGTATCACTAATCATACTTATTGATATCACTAAATGAAATGTTGATATCAGCAATTCTGCTAAGATATGATTTCATGTTGGGCAAATTATCACTTTCCGTGCGTGTCATGCCATGTCACATCATATCATCTAGCTAGCCGGCCGGCTGCGCCTGCGATAAATTTGCGGCGGTATATACCATTTAGAATGACGTAAACAAATTGTTATACAATAATTACCGATTTCATTCAATTGCTAATATCAACAATGAATTGTTGATATCAATGATTGCATTGAACATATCAATAATTCAGACATATCACAAATTTAAATTGTTGATATCACTAAATTATTTGTTGATATTAGCAATCTAATAATTTGCTGAAATCAACACTTTAATGATATTAGTAATTCGATTGTAGATATCACTAATTGAATTGTTGATATCAGCACATAAATGATTGATATTGGCAAAATATTTGTTGATATCAGCTATTACTTGTTCTTTTTGAGCAAACAACTGTTGAAGTTACCGCTTTCGTAAGTGGTGGAAGAGTTCAAGGTTGCAAAATGTCAAGCATTGGCGTAGCCAGAGTGTGTATGTGTGTGGGGGTGGGGGGGGGGGGCAGGGGGCCATGCCACCCATTCCCCCCAAATAAAAAAATTATACATCAAAAATATATGTTTCGCCCAGGTGAGCAAGTTTTACTGAAAAGTTAATTGCCATGTATGTTTCAGTTCAGCGTATAAAACCAAGAGCTTTTACAAACTCTATATACAATGCACACCTTCAGACTGTGTGACACATATCCCACAAACAGTTACCCCCTCCCTTTCTCCCGCCCCCCCCTCCCTTTTAAAAGAACAATCCTGGTCTACGCCAGTGCCTATGTCCCGTAGCTTTCTGGAACTTCGTCCCTTGAAAACACACCACGCGATTTGGCTTCAATTTCAACGCATTTCATACCTTTAAAATGCGTATTTTCCTTAGAGCTTCCGGGCTTCTTTCCGGGATCCCCACTAGGGATTTCCACCAGGGCTCGCCCCTGCACCCCACCAAGGACCCTCAGTTGGGCTCCTGGACCCCACGCTGTGGGGATTTGCGCTACGTGCAAAGCAAAGTCGCCTTACGGTGACATACTTTCGGTTACCTCCATCAAAAATACCTCTCGCCGCTCATAGTTCCCACCCCTCCCCCACCCAGACAAATATCCTGGTGATGTCGAGTATCCATGACGTTAAGAGACTACCGACAAGCATGTGAGATCCGCAGGTGTTAGCTTGGTTGCTGGACGTAAGTGGTCAGTGGAATATACAGTTCATCAGGCAGAGAGCAATTTAAAAATACGTGACATCATTGGAAACCCATATCTTAGAAGGCAGGGTCTCGGGTTCACCCACTTCTTACAATGAAACAAAGCCGGTCTATCAGAAAGGAGGAGTATGGTTCAAAGATAGGTTAGGAGGATGGAAGACGAAATAGAAGATCACGTTCCGTTGAACTTTGATCACAAGGCGCCTGAGCAAAGTCACGATCTACCAGACAGAGAGTTGTCATGGTCAGATGTATGAAAACTAAAACCATTCAGAATTTCCTTCCTCCTTCATTCAGTTTACGACACTTTGCCAACACCAGTGTACAGTTGCGTAGCCAGGATTTTCATATGGGGAGGGGGTTATTGAATTAAACGGACGCAATATTTAGTGGTGTGGACTTGTCGGCGTGGGGTCCAGGTGCCCGCTTAAGGGCCCCGTGGGTTGCAGGGGCAAAGCCCTGGTAGGGGTACACGGGCGAAGCCCCAGAAGCTCTTGCAAAATTGACATTTCAAGGGCAAAAAACGTTTGTCACAACGCATAGTAAGAAGGTGTATTATACAAATCAAAATTCATGTCAAAGAGAGCTATAATACACCATATATAAAACACAAAATCATGAAAACGCATAATGTGGAAGAATAATGTTTTATGTTTACGTGTTTACATTGTTAAGTTTATCTTCACGCTTTGAAAAATATGAGTTGGCTGAGAGAAAGGTATCAATAATTTACTACAAACTTGTGTTATTGTTCTATAATAAGCCTCTTCTGTATC